>NJDC01000311.1:178498-192742 GCA_002245475.1 Calephelis virginiensis | reverse complement strand
GAAACAAAACTTTCTTACGCAACATTCCCGGTCTTTTTTCTTTTATTTCTTCCCGGAGTCTTCGTAAAAGGTTACAATAATAACTAGAATTTATAGTTTGACCTTTCGGGAAATAATCTACAAAAATAATGCCCTTCGGATCCAAAAAAACAGAAGCTATGACTTTGTTAGTCGACAAAACGACCTTAGCCTTTTTCGGTGTAGGAGAGTCTGATCTTTTCCACTGTTTGGATTGTTGCTTTGATTCAGGAGTATGGTGGTGAACCCAGCTTTCATCCATGGTAACAAATCTAGACAAAAAGTCCTCGGGATCAGTCTCAAAAAGTTCCAAACAGTCTCGCGAAATTGTGTATCGAACTCGTTTTTGTTCAGCTGAAAGCAACCTCGGGATCCAGCGAGCAGAAACCTTATGGAACCCCAACTCTTCCGTTATTATGTGTTGCACCCGGCTATAACTAATGTTTGTTATCTCAGCTATCTTACCAATGGTCAAACGTCGGTCACCCAGTACGAGATCACAAATTTTATCGATGTTTTCTTTCGTGGTAGAGGATGTAGGCCTTCCACTCCTAGGATCATCTTTAATGCTCTCACGACCGCGCTTAAACTCAGCTACCCACTTCTGTCTTTTGGTGATAGGCCTTTTTTATTGAGGTACTTAATGACTGCACGGTGTTCAATTTTCTCCTTTTGAAAATTGCGTCAGATTGCTTCAAACAAATAATCACAGAAAATTTATATTGTGCAGTATCGGAATGAAACTGCGCACAATAAATCAATACGACACATACTAACAAATGACGGTAGATTTTAAAAAGATGTCATAGCTCCATGTAGGTTAGGCCACGAACTTTTGGATCCACCCTCGTATTTTGTCACAGATATTTTAAATTCGCCGTAGTTAAATTATAAAGCCCGCCGCTCGTTACACATAATACGGCTAGATAGCAAAGAATATAAGTACTCTACGATAGGTTCCGTGTAAGAAATAGTCGATGATATTTTTGTCTCAAAAATCTCATACCGCCACGAAATCCCGAAACATGCAAATCATGTACTTTTTAAAAATACGAAGTTTGAAACAAAGATCAGTAAAATATAATAGCGTCAAAGTAAAAGAACCCGAAGTTTTGTAAAGAAGTAGGAAACAACTATTGTGCAAGTCGACGCTTACACCGGGCTTATGTCGAACTCATCAAACTTGGACGCCAGTTTGAACATTGTGTCGAAAAATTGAAAAATTTTTCAGCACCAGCATCGAGAAACTCTTTTTACATCTCGTGTTTAACGATATTGAGTTTTGTTTGAAGATTTTTCAAGTTTTATGGTAGTTGTTTCATGTGATATTTTAGAGTTAATTTTTTGCATTAAAAAACTATGATAACTTAACAACATAGACTAGAATAGCTCTATGGTGTTGCAACATTTCGACCCAAAAAAACTTGTAGTAGCTTATACTTTTTCATTACCTTTTTTATGTTTGGAAAATCCCCACGGAAAATCTCGGGGAAGAGCAGACCGGTCGAATTTCCTCCACCGTCACCTGTCCAGGGACAGGTGGGGCAAGGTCCTCCTTTCACCGCTCCAACGCGGTCTCCCACGCTTGCCTCTGCATGCGCCTCACGTCCTCCCACGCCAGGTCCTCCCCGCGCGCCCTCACGATACCACGAGGTATGTGTCATCAAGAGCACGCGCGTGGAGCTTCCAGGGCGGGTCTGCTGCGAGGACGCATGCCGCCATCCAGGACATCGTCCGGTATCCGCGTTTCTCCCTGGTTGCGATGATGCGGAGATCGTAACAGGGTCTTGTTGGCGCGACCGATGGCGTCCGCCCAGACAAGTGCCCCATATAGGGCTATACTCCGTACGACGCCGGAGTACAGTTGTTGGCAATTGGCGCTCGATACTAGATAGACCTGGCCTATCCAAAATGAACATTATTGATATTTTTATTGTAAAATCATCATCATCATCAGCCGGAGGACGTCCACTGCTGGACATAGGCCTCCCCCAAAGAGCGCCACAAGTCACGATCACCAGCCGCTTGCAACCAGCGACTCCCCGCGACTTTTGGCTTTGGTTGTGTTGGTTATTGTCAATAGAAGGTTCTTATGAAAAGAAAAATCAGGAAAATGGGGAAATTACCTAATACTTTAATCCATTCAAACTGTAAGTAGAAGTTAATGTCAAGCGAAACGAAGTTTGCCTGATCGGCTTTTCAATACCAGTGTTTGCTGTTATACTGCTGGTACTTAAAAAAAAACTCAATATATCAAATACTTAAAACATTAAAAAAAAATATTTCTTCATTCTGGTCAAAGAGTAAAGTAACTGTCCATTGATTTTGATTCTAAATTTGATGTGAGAAACGTGAAAAGTTAATGAGTGAATAGTCTGATTTGATCAATGAACGTGGTTCAAAATAACGAAATTGAAGTGAAGTTACCGAAGAACTGCTGCCTGGTGCTTGCTGCTCGCTAGCGGACCTGAGGACCTTGGATCGGTAGTTCACTTCTGCGGCCGCCTTCTAGTCTGTTTACTTCTAGTTGCTAAAGGTTCCACTACCCCAACCACTGAGACCAACAGTAGCAGTCAATTATCCTTCGTCAACATCGTATTTCACTACCGCTTATTTTGCTAAGCCGGGAGAACTTTTGAAGTGCAGACATTATTTATAGACTTTCCGTTTTTTAAATATGGTATTGTTTTATTTATGAATCCACATACTATCAGGGTTCTATACAACAGCCTTCAAACTTTTAGTTTTACTGTTTGTTTGTTTTTATTTCTGTTAACATAGTGGAGGATGGTAGGTAAGCCATACCCCACTAAGTTACACTGATTACCAATATAAAAGTTGTCTGGTTGCTTATTATTATAATACGTTGTAATACTGTTCAGTCTAAGATTGTAATTAGATTCCGTTTCAGATAATAACTTAACGTGTTATTTTACGATTATTTAGTTTTTACTTATTAAACCTAGCACATAAAACCAAAAGCCTATCTCGCTTTGATAGATTTTATGTTAAATTAAATATATTTGTTAGCTGTGGTATTTTACTCGGAAACCAAAACTTGTTTTCGTGCAAACAATATATTTACAACACCTACCTAACCAAAGAGAATTTAATCAGTACCTGTACCTACTCAATGATATCAGACATACCGTCGTGTAGACCGAAAAGTGAAAAAGAAGTGTGAAATCATTGCCACTTTAGGTGCAGGAAGTAGAAGTTAAAACAATATTTTTGGTTATTTTATTTAATTATTTTGTATATACGATTATTATACCCACTAATAACTTTTTAACAAATACTCTGTCTAATAAATATAACTACATTATAATAATCTCTAATTAATTATTGGTCCCTGAAACAGGAATTACTCTGTCTAATTATGTGCCTAGACTTTATTCATATAGATCAAAATTGGATAGACCACCAATGTCCCCGAATCGACCGGGATGTTAGGCCTATTGTGCAAATCTACGGGCCGGAAAATGACAGTCATTATGAAGGCAGGAATAGGTATGACGCTGGATCCCTACCCCGGCAAGTAACAGCACAGCACGCTACCGCCAGTGATCTTGTTAGTAATGACCTATACTTTAACCAATGCTCGCCTCTTACGAGCTGCCTGGCCAGAGGCGTATTATCCCTAAGGCAAAGTAGGCACGTACCTAGGAGCGCGAGATTACAGAGATGCGCGCGCGGAAGTTTTTGAACAAAAAAAATAACAAAATTAATGTTTAAGTCAAAACACATACACAGTCAGATCTGGTTCCAGAGGGGCATCATGAATTTCCATGTTTCTTCTTTCCTTCTTGCTTTCTTCACTGTCACTACATATTTCATTCATGCCTAAGTACACGTGTCCTGTGGTCTTCCTAGTTATCTCTAATAGAGGGGCGCCAAAGAGGTGTTTGCCTAGGATGCTCTCATTATTTAATCCGCCTCTGTGCCTGGCAGAGAGGCAGATATTTTATTCCACTCAGCGGACCCAGTCCAGCATGGGGATCATAACAAATCCAATTCCAATTTGTATGAAATCGAGATTCAAGAGTAACCCTACAGGTTCGAAATAGAATTTTGGCACGGTAATGTAATCTGTAGCATTCTATTATCATACAAACGGGCAAAGACGCGTGTATACCTAGCGACTCGCTTTTGGTATGCACTTGGTATAAAATGAACCGGGTCGCGATGTGCGCTCTGATGAACGGTCGATATAAAAGCGTTTTTTTTTTATTTTGTAACCTAAAGGTTAGCGTACGATTTTTGAATGTCATTTTGAGTTTTGACTAACAAGTCAAAGTATTTACTTAATATGACAAGGATCAATTATGGACCAAGTATATTGTACTGTTTATGAGCTTTACTTGGATGATTTTTTTATTAAATTTGGTAGTCAAAAACCATTTTAGTATATATTTACATATAAAAAAAAATATTTGTATTAAAAATGCAATATGACGATCATAAAATTCTAATAGGCAGATGTTGTTATAACACTGAAGGTTGCGTAGCCCTATCGCGCGTTAACGCCTCGCTCGGCTGTAGTTAAGTACTTATTTTAATAAAAATAGCCATAAAAGTTAAAAAATCGCCTCCGTGGTTTAGCGATTCAGTTGTTGGACTTGACTGCATGAGGTCCCGGGTTCGAATCCCGGATCTCGGACAGCAAAAAGAAAATTGAGTTTTTCCAATTTTCTAATAAAAAAAAAACGTTGCCCAGGATTGGATATGTGCCCGGTTGACGATAGGCTTGCTGCCTATCAGATTGTGAGACTTAATGTCTTCGGCTAATCGTGGATGCCTTGGTTGTGCCTCTGCCTACCTCTTCGGGGATATGGGCGTGAAGATCCTTTTTTTTAAGCCGACTTTAAAAATTAAAAGTAAAAAATTATAAAGATTTAATATTAATTATATACTACCTATTCTATAAGTGTGCAATTTACTACCAGGTTTGAAGGCGTGGCTTCGCTTTGAAGTCAGCAGCTATTTTTATTTAGTACTTTTTAGTTTATTGCTGATATGATTTAATTGAATAAAAATAGACATAGGGATAGGTGAAAGTAGATAAAAAAATGCTCATAAAATAAAAAACGAATTTGCCTACCTATATAATTTTTTTATGAGACCAATTCGAAACTATTCCGCATCAAACAAAAAAAGAATTACGTAAGTTGGTTCAGAAACGTCGGCGAAATCAGTGTAGGTATGTAATCATACATAAAAAAATATACTGGCCGAATTGAGAACATCCTTTTTTAACTCTGTAATTACTGTAGTTTCGTCTACGACCTAAATTATTACAAGATGCGGATCTATACTAATATTATAAATGCGAAAGTCTGTCTCTAACGCTTTTTAATATGCATATAGTTAAATACCCAAATACAAAATAGGATTTTTTTTTAATCTAGGGTAGATTAAAAAACAGGCTATAACGAGGAATGATTTGTGTGAATGGAATGATATTAGATATTAATTATACTTTTTTATCATTTTATTAATGTACGTATATTTATTGATGTAATTATATAAAATTGTTCTAAAAAAACTACTTTTACCAAAAAAATACTTTTTTAACCAACAGATTCAAACAAAATACATAATAATATCATCTAGTGCATTATTTCTTCAACTGTTTGGGACTGCGTTATGAACTTACATCGAAATCCACTTAAATTTTTGGTTATCTAAACTGTTCAGCAAGCAAAATGGAATTTATTTTATTTAGCTAATAGAATACTTGTTTCGAACGCCACTGCCACGTCCGCCGGATGCCACGCCATGTTGACATGTCCACGGGGCGAGACGTGCTATTGGCAACACTCCGACGAATTGAAGCGGAAAATGAAAATAGTTTTGACAGTTCATGAACGGCGGCTTTTCCTGCTATTGTGATAGTTGCGAAAGTTGCACGATGAGATAAATAGATTTCGCTTTAATATTTTCAAGGGTTAGATAGGTAGGTATAGGATTAGAAGTTAAATATGTGTACGGATTTCCTGATGCCCAGGTAGTAGATATTTTTGTAAGTTGCATTTCAGCTTGACGACTAGAAACCCATCTGAAAGTAAGCTCAAGTAGAGGTCTCAGCAGGCACACGCAGCTGGACGCTTTCCTGCATTTTAATAGACTTTTTGAAGAAGCCTATTTACTCTTGCTTTGAAAACTTTGAAATTAGTTTATTCATTAAAAACAGGCACAGAATCCCAGTATTTTGTAGTACGATCCACAAATTAAATGGCAAATATACACTTTGTAGGTATATCTATATATAAATATTAAAGGTCGCAATAGGGCAAGTTACTGATATTTCATTCATTTAAAAATAACATGCCTAGTGAATAACATACAGTTCAACAAGAGAAATGTGTGAACCGATATTTAAATATATCAGGAAGCAGTCCTGGATTTATAAATAGGCCGTATAAACCGGGGCCTAAGGGCGGCAGCATCCTAGGGGCGTAAAGGTGTGTACATGGGCGGCAGAAAAAAAGTGACCTACACTCATAAAAAATATTAATCCAGCACTGTCAGGGGTGTTAACATAAGCTCTTAAATAATTTTATTTCAATAATATTTACTGTCATGGGAAAAAGACAACCTTACGTATGCAGTAAAGTTGCTTTTATACGTGGCCGATTAGCAACATGGAAATAATTCTGATATAAGCGTTCATGGTAGGGCTGGTCTCACCTATTTTATGATCATTCATAATTGGGTGGGTGAACCCATTTCAAAAGTACCTGCGAAGATTTTTCCAGGACATTACAACTAGCGTTTCGAAAGAAATAGGCACCTTCTGACTTAGTGCCTTTGACCCATTCTTCACTTTGCATTAGGTAACGTAAGGTTTACCATATTACGCTATTAGTAATCAAAAACATGTAGCCAAGTAATCGCGTAATAAATATACCGCTGAATTGATAACCTCTTTCTTTTAGAGTTGGTTAAAAATTAGGTATCAAAAGGTGCTGATAGACTTGAGCATTATCTTATAACGAGCATTCGTGTGAATGTTACATCAAAAAAAAATAACGAGAACATTCTATCGAGCGTTCGTGAGAGCATTATAGCGAGCATTCTTTCAAGCTTTTTGCCGAGCCAAGCTTCGATCATCAAAAGTTCCCGTGAATAATATTTTTTATCGAGCATCGGTACTAGAATGCTCATGAAAACGTTCATAACAATGTTTGGCTCTGTGCTTGGCTTAGCTCGTTGTTCAGTTCGACAAATATAAAAACGGCGAATGCTCGATGTTTTGTTACAAGTGAATGCTCAAGTCTATCATCATTTTAAAGGATAGCGCCCAGGTGGACGGGCCGGGACGAGGCGCATCGCAGCGCAATAATCCGCCTAGATCGCTTGCATACATTTTGTATGGAGCAACGCCCACTGGGCCGGGGCTCATCGGGGCGGATTTTTCCGCGGCGAATTTCCGCGAGGCACCCCGCGCGCATACCCCGATGCAACCCACAGTGACCAAAGATCCTTATATTACTGTTAAGAAAAGAGCACTATGGTATTTTAACGCTAAAGTTTCGGACGACAACTATTAGAGGCGCCACTTTCGATATTTGAAGATTCGTATGACAACTACTAGATGGAGCAACTTTCCATACTTGACGATTTTAACGTCGTTGCTCTACTTTGGTACTGAGTAACAAAAATCTGCGCCGATGTGATGCGGCCCGGCCCGCAACAGTGGGCTTTGCAATGCGATGCGCCCCAGCCCGACACGTTCCGCCCCGTCAATAGTGGGCGCTATCCATAAAAGCAAGAGACAATCATAGATTTAGGAGGTATATATGTAGACAATCGTGGCCTATATGCACCATAGACATTGTAGGTGCGGCGCTGTCCTGTGAACGATATAATAGGTTTATTGTATAAATTTAGCGGTTACCCTGTTCCATTCTATTTCTATGCCCTATTCATCGGACGAATATGACAGTGACAGGAATGGATAAGGCTCTTCCACTAATGGCCTTGTTGGAAATAACACGTTTAACCTACGCTCATCTTATACGAGCTAATATACTTAGAGATCAATGGAGCTAACGGACAGGAAGACAGATGGTCTATTTTACAAAGAGAATCTAGAATAACACGGGGAAAATCAGATCAATGATCAACTGCAGAACTTGAAGGTATTTAAGTTTGAAGTCAGTATTTTTTGTTAATAACAAAATAAAAACCAGTTGCCCGATAAGCGCTGCATCTTCAACCGTCTTTTGATTTCATGTCTGGGTTGATTCTCATTTTTAAGCGTGGTATTTGTGAAACGGCAGGTACTTATCGGATTTACGATTTAATTGATTTAAAATGTTAATCTATAGTCAAAATGTTTACTCAGCTACTTAACTAGTTAGTGCCGCTGTTCGTTAGTCATTACCAACAATACCACTGGTGGTAGAGTTCTGTGCAGTAACTTGGTAGGTAATTGAGTAGGGATCCACCGCCTTGCTTATTCATGCCGTCGTGATGACAATACATGTTTCTCTCGCACTCTGGTTCGGAGGGTGGGGGAACCAGTGAACTTGCACGTTGGGTCTAATATTCCGGAAAGGTCAAAGACGCACCTATCTCATCTATAGTGGCTGTAGTCCATGGTTGTCTATTAGGAGAGCCGGATGCTTGCTGACTATTTAATTACAAAAAAATGAGGGTTTACGAAAAAGTAATACTGTAAGTAGAATACCTATTGCTTAAGTTATTAGAGGCTTAGAAATTGAGATATCGAATTAGCCAAGTAAACACAGATATATCTAATTTAGATTGAAGCTAGAGTTTGTTTACGCAGTTATAGTAACAGACAAATGTTACAACTATTGAAATATTGTCACCCAACTTCTAACAAAACCTATAGTTAGCTCTGTCTTAAATACATGAAGCTACAGATTACTACTGGAGATTAATCTTTAGGCTTCTAGGTTACACCCCTAACAATCCTAACGGTTCTAGGTATACCCCTAACGGTTTTTCCCCGTGTTGGTCCGGGCTCCTTTGCAGAATAGACCATCTGCCTTCCTGCCAGGCAGCTCGTAAAAGGCGACTAACACCGTGACATCTGACTAGGTGGTAGAGTTTCGCAGCGAGTCGCCCGGATCTGTACCACCGCCTTACGTATTCCTGCCGCCATAACGTCTTCTGGTTCTGTGGTAACGTGTTCTGGTTCGGAGGGTAAGGTAGCCGGTAAACTTACTTTTGCTCAAGAGTCGAGGCCTAACAGCCTGACCTCAGGTTGGCAACGCACCATTACCATCTTTGGTGTCTCTAGGCGGCGTGTACCACCAACACGGGGTAAATACAATTATAATATATTTATTAGTTTAAGGCTTGACATCCTAAATCTATGCTTGACACCGGCTTCAAACCTTTTGGTAAATGACATATATAAATAAATAATAGTATATAATTTATATTAAATCATTATTATTTTTTAATTTTTAGTTTTGTAGTCGGTTTTAAATAACGTAGTTATTTTTATTTAATGCTTTTTATTTTATTGCTGATATGACTTAATTTAATAAAAATAAACATCGGGATCGGTGAAAGTAGATAAAAAATGCTCATGAAGTAAAAACTATGGGGCCTACATAAATCAAATTTTTATGGGACCAATTCGAAACTACTGCGCATCAAACAAAAAGAGAATTACGTAATTCGGTTCAGAAACCTCGGAGAATCGGTGTACATACATAAAAAACCTCCTCGTATTTTAAACTCGGTTGAATGTTTCCTGATTCTAAAAAGAAAAAGTACTTATTATTACAATGACAACACCGTGGCCAACAGCTGCCTAGTTGTCACTTGTCAATGTCAGTTGAAAAATGTCAGCCAACAAGGAGTCTAACCTTGTTCAAGCTTATGTTGAATTAAATAAATTTTGCCAAAGTGGTGAATATGAAAGAGCGCTAAAAGCTGCAGGAAAAGGTAATGAATAAATTCACAAAATTTAAAATTGTAACTTAACCAAGAAATATTAGAATGTATTTGAAAAGTCTTAGCGATTATCTTTTGCTAACTTTTCTCGTAAAAGTCTTAGCGATTATCTTTTGCTAACTTTTCTCGTTTCTACCATCTGCTTATTGATATAGGAAAGTCTTTAAGATGATACGCTTATTTTCAGTTAATCTTACTTTTTATTTCTAGGATTTGGGTCATTTAAGTGTTATGAATTTTAAAATAATGAAGTAGGTGGTTGACATTAAGGAGTAGAAAATTAGAGAAATCTAGCCATTCATACTGACTAAACCCAACACGGTCTCACATATATATTCACATTGCAATATTTGGTTAGTGTGTAGGAAACGGGGCACTGAGGCGGCCGGACTTAGAAAAATTTTCGTCATTTTTATCATTTAGGTGAAATACATTTTTAATCCCCAATTCAGAAAGATGCCATGCCTATAAACAAAAAAGTCTTATGACTAATTTTTGTAGGTATCAGAGTTTTTTTAATATTTGATTTTTAAAAATTTTAAGGTACTTAGAAAATTTTTAGATGGAAATTTATTTTTTTTACTTTTTAAAAACTTTTGCTGATTTTACCAACAGTATATAAAGACAAATAAAAAAGTCAAATAAATTTTTTCCCTGGGATGTGTAGTTTCGTCTGTGGAGGCTCGGAAACATTTCGGACACAGAATATTTTCCCCCTGACATGGTTTTTATATTAGGTTTTTCGTAACACATTAAAATAATTTGCTTATTTTGGGATTAGATTCAATTTGTGTTACTTGTCCAGTGATATTTATTTATAATATGTACTAACAATGTTTATTTATTTTCCAGTCCTGCAAATTGCACCAAATGAGCAGAAGGCATTCCACTGTAAAATCATATGCTTTATTCAACTTCACAACTTCAAAGAAGCACTTTCTGTGCTCTGTAATCCTAAAAATGCAGCCCTTACAGCAGACTTGTATTTTGAGAAAGCATATGTGCAATACCGACTTAACTGCCCAAAAGATGCTTTGGAAACAGTGGACAGTGCTCCAGAGATGACACTAGCTTTAAAAGAATTAAGGTATGATAATAAAGAAAATCGATACATTCAAATTTACTTAACATTCCTAAGTATTTGGTAGTAAGGTTACTATTAAATGTTTATTTGTTTTATCTCATATCAATTATTTTGGCTGCAAGCCTCACATTGTGCTAAAATAAAAAACTGTGTATGTATAAGAATGTAGTATATAATATTGCTAGATGCTTCTAGTACTTACATAGTTTTTCTTATTATATATAAAAATATGAAGATCAAGTCTTTGTGCTCATAAGTTTAATAATTGTAATGATATAGAATGTATAGGTGTTTTTAGTATATCTTTCATCTTGTGGTATTTAAATGAGCATTCATGGGCCTCTCAATCTGACAGCAGAAAGTGGGTAAAACCTGAAACAACAATGGCTAGATTCTGTTTCACTTAGTAAAAAGAAGTAGCAACTGCTAAGCAATTCTTTACAAAGGCACCAATGTATTTTTGCTTGGTTAACTAATCTTGAGCTAATTTTGAGAAAATGTACAAAGAATTTAAATTAAACCTCACAGTAATATTGATATTATAGTGAAAAAACTAGAATTGCAAAAAATGTTTTGAAATCGTGATCTATATTTAACATATTCCAACTTATAACTGATATCTTGTACATAATAAATACATATATTTGTATAATACACTAAATATGTGTAGACCTATACCAATAATTAAATAGTTACGCAACAGAAATAAAAATATTCTGACCAGTCATAAACTTGTAAAAACTTAGAATAGTGGGTTTCCTGAATAAGTTTTAGAGTACAAGTATTATTAAATTATCTAATTAAATAATTTCTAACAGGGCACAAATTTTATACCGACTAGAACAGTATCAAGATTGTTATAACCTATACCGTGACATAGTTAAGAACACCACCGATGATTATGAAGATGAGAGAAAAGCTAACATGTCTGCTGTGGTGGCTAACTTAGCAGCTATTAATCCAGTAAGTCCAAGTTTTGTTACCAAAAAACAACATAATTGGTTCTTAAAGCTAGTTTTGTCTTTTATAAGACAACTTTGAGAACCAGTGAATATAGATTTATAATATTATGATGGAATTTTTAAAAACTCATTAATTCTCTTAGGATAATTGTTGATAGTTTGTTTACTATTTATACAGTTTTTTTATACAAAGAGATATCTTTGTTTGAAATCCAAATAAGCAGACAGGATTCCAAGTGTTGTCTCTTTTAAGAAAACCGTCTTTAGTTCCTATTAATTTTACTGCTACATTTCCTGACATTGAGCTGCCAAGATCTTTGTGCAACTTTACTGATAAACAGATAACTTTCCCCTCCTACCTGTAACATGATAAATGTAAGCAATGCCACTATGGAGGCAATATTAGAAAAGTGGCTTGATGAATTCTAACATACTATCAAGAACTACTAATAGCTTATCAAGGTTCTGGTTTTAGTAACATAAACTGATGTTGCCCTCTTTCTCGCTACTTTTTTATTTATTAATTTGATAGTTATGGTTCTCTATCTGTCAAATCATTGTAACAGTGAAAGATGTCCTTGTGTTGACTGTTCATTAACTTTTATTTTATTTTTTTATTTATCATAGTCGTCAGAATTGCCATCATTTGAAGAAAGTACTTATGAGTTATCATATAATGTTGGAACAACACTAGCAATGCGAGGGAAATTCAATGAGGCAATGCCGGTATTGAAGAGAGCAGAACAAACTTGTTCAGAGAGTGTTTTAGATGATGGGGGAACTGAAGAAGAAGCTAAGGAGGAGGGTGCTATTATAAGGTAACACTAAACTAGTTTCAAATTAAGGCCTAAACATTTCAATTGCTTACTTCTCTGTTTCTGGACTAATTTAAACGAAAAATAAGTGTTTTTCGTTAAGCAGCATATTGGAGCAGAGATTGGAAACAAGGACATACTTAAAATAGGATGTGTCTTGAACATGGCCTTGTTTTTTATGTAAATATGTTTAGGTATCTAGTTATATTTTAAAATAAAATATGTGTCATACTCCTCTACTACCATAATCATTATTTAATCCAAAAATTATCCAGTGATCTAAATGAATTTTGGATTAACATGATAGCCGCAAAAGCAAACTACATCTCCCAATTTTATCATCATCAATTTTGAATTACCCCCAACTATTAAAACATTTTTAAAAACTTATACGTGTTGGTCTGGGTCTGCTGAGTAGAATAATACATCTGCCTCTCTGCTAAGCATAGGATTTTAAACTTAAATCGTCGCGAATTAATAACATTTTTAATTATTTATACGGGATACTCACGATCTCTTTTTATTTTATTTTGAGTCCCGTCGTGACCACGGCCTATGCAACTAGGCCGAAATATCGACAAATAAAATAAAAAGAGATCGTGAGTATCCCGTATAAATAATTAAAAATGTTCTCTGCTAAGCAGCTTGTAAGAAGCGAGTTTTGTTTAAAATATGGGTCTGACCAAGACCTATGGTTGTAGAGTGCTGTGCAGCAACTTGCTAGGGTAGGGATTGGTAGTCTTGCCTATTCCTGCTGCCAAGACTTGGTTACGTTCCAGTTCTGAGCATTAGATAACTGGTAGACTTGAACAATAGACTTAAGCCAATTTTATCATTATCAATTTTGAATTGCCCTCAACTAGTAAAACATTTTTAAAAACTTATACCGTGTTGGTCTGGGTTCCTTTGCAGAATAAATCTGCCTTTGCCAGGCAGCTCGTAAAAGGCGAGCACAGGCTTATCATCACTAACACCGTGACATCTGACTAGGTGGTAGAGTTTCGCAGCGACTCGTCCGGATTGGTACCACCGCCTTACCTATTTCGCCATAACGTCATGACGTGTTCCGGTTCGGAGGGTAAGGTAGCCGGTAAATTTACTTTTGCTCGAGACCTAACATCCTGAACTCAGGTTGGCAACGCACCATTACCATCTTTAGGCGTGAATTTCTTACCATCAGGAAATCCGTCTGCTTGTTTGCCTTCCTATAACATTAAAAAAAACCTGTAAAATCTGTAGTATATTTAGGCCACGTTTGTCTCTTACTATCCTTGTGAGACCTTGTGATTGTATGTAGGAATAAATATAAAAAAATAGAAATATACATTTCAAAAAGAAATAACCTCACTGAGCGAAACTTATGTTATGGACTCATGTTGCTTTACAGGGTACAACAAGCATATTGTTTACAACAAATGAGTAAAGA
>NJDC01000311.1:129390-178437 GCA_002245475.1 Calephelis virginiensis | reverse complement strand
ACTCTTGCCAACTTATGTGCCGGGGACTGTATACACCTACAAATCTATATATCTATGTAGGTGTATACGAGTTATTTTTGTTGTTGATTCTATTGTTTCATGTTGATCCTAGACTGTATTTATAGTGACTGTATACGCCATTTGTATGCCATATGGCATATATGTTCACGCCAATTCCCTGACAAGGTAATCGTTAATCTTACTACCTTACCTTGAAGTGTCATGATTCCATTGTTCCTATGGACCTGCCTAGCTTCCTCCACATTCATTACTCTTTTTATATGGTTTCGGAAACTCTTGGCACCACCCACGGATAGTACCCGATAGAATTGGACACAGAACCTAGGTCTCGTCAGGTATCTACAACCATCCACTTTAGAAACCTACCTATTTGTCAATCTTTCATCGGTTATGCTTTTCGAACAAACAGAGCACGGCCTTTGTATTATTTTTATACAAACTCTTTCAATCCCACTATCTCTCTCTGATCTCACCATTGCCAATTTGATGGGTGAGAGTAACACCATATATTTTAGGAGCGCTCTCGTTACGGTCGCATTTATTCTACCTTTATGCTTTTTCTGACATATCTAACTCTCGCTTTGATACGCCTAGACTTAAAAAGCAAGTCTAGCGTCCTAACACTTCGCTTTGAAGTAGCATACCCAGCCACATTTTGTAGAATGTAGGTATCTGAATATTAAATAGTCTCCTTTAGTAATAATAATAGTTCGGCGTCGGACTTGACTTCTTGAGGTCCTGAGTTCGATCCCCGGGTCAGGCGACACGAAAACAGGAAATGTGTATTTTAAATTTTTATATATAAAATTGCCGTGTCACAATGCAATGCAATACGTACGCCTCCGAAACGGCTTGACCGATTGTAATGAAATTTTGTGACCATATTGAGTAGGTCTGTGTAACTCTAAGTGATAAGGGTGAATCACAGCAAAAAAATAACAGAACAACGTGTGCCGGGTCAGCTAGTTTTCTAATAAATCTAAATATTATTTTTATTATCAGGGACACGAATGTATTCGACTCTCGCAAGCGTATGAAGGCGGCAACGCAAGACGGGCTCGAGCACAAACTCAATTCCCGGCAGAGGGCAGTTATCGCCTACAACCAGGCGATACTCGCCATATACTCCAACCAGGTATGGATTTTCTATGTATCAGAAGATTTTTTTTTAATTGCAAAGCGATCAAATAATTTACGGTAGTAGTAATTTCGAAGTTGTTAATAGCTAGTTATAAATAAAACTGAAGAAGGATTTTATTTAAAATAGTTTATCTTTGAAACCACCAGTCTGATTTGAAACATTCTATGAAGTTTGGTGCAGATCTAGTTGAAGCTATAAGTAAAAACCTTTCTTAGTACTATTCATTTCAGAATCAGTTAAATTGAATTAATTTTCGTTAAACAGCCAGACTTCTGCAAGCAATGTTGCGTGAAACTGACTCGGGAGTTTGGTCAAGACCGGAAGGCGGTGGTGGTGGAGGCCAGCTCCCTGGTGAAGGAGGGGAAGACTGCTGCTGCCGTCACTCTGCTGCTTAAACATGGCGGCGCACTGGCTCTTGCCGCCGCGCACATTCTGCTCGCGCAGGTATACGCACTTGACATACACACACGCACACACACACATCACATACACACACATGTTGTTTTAGAATAGTTGTTTCTATTAATTACTATGTTACCGTGTTGGTCCGGTAGACTATCTGCCTTCCTACCAGGCAGCTCATAAAAGGCGAGCATAGGCTTACCGTCACTAACATCGTGACATCTGACTAGGTGGTAGAGTTTCGCAGCGACTCGCCCGGATTGGTACCACCGCCTTGCCTATTCCTGCTGACATAACGTGACGTGTTCCAGTTCGGAGGGTAAGGTAGCCGTTAAACTTGCTTTTGCTCGAGGCCTAACATCTCGGCTGTAGGTTGGCAACGCACCATTACCACCTTTGGTGTCTCTAGGCGGCGTGAATTTCTTACCATTAGGAAATCTGTCTGCTTGTTTGCCTTCCATCATCATAAAAAACACTCAAACGTCCGTGTACACTCAAGCGTCACAAATGAAAGTAATGTCTAACGTCCGACCAAGCGAAATCGTCCCAAATGCCGGTGCTAACGGTTTGTAAAAAAAATGTTTTGCCAATTTATGATTTTAATTCTATTACACGTAGTATCCCTAAACACTGGCTGTCTTATTAATAAACACGGCGTAAATTACGCTAAGGGTTAGCCTGGTATTATAGTCTTTATTACACTTATTTTATAGTCATTTATTATAGTCATTTTTACACTGTGATACAGACTATATTATCAACTTAATGTTACACCTACGTTAGTCCACGTTTATTAAATAAGACGGTTTATGTACCTTTATTTGTAAGTTACTGTTAAAATGAAAAATGTTAAGTTTTGCCGTGTCAAGTTTCCTGTGTTGTAGATACTCCACAAATTAGTATTGAGAATATTTTTTAGTAAATAACATTAACCGTATCTTATTCTAAGTGTCTTCTTGCCTTACCTACAAAGTAAATGCAATTCCACTTTGACTTTTAGTCACTACGAAGACCATTGGTGATAGAATGCTGTGCAGCATCTTGCCCTTACTGATCCCCCACCTTACCTGTTCCTCCCACCATAATGACTCGTGTTCCGGTCCGGAATATAGAGTAGTTACACTATTGGCCTAATATCTCGGCCACTGGACAACAACGCACCTAAAAGGGTCAATTTACACTAGCGCAGAGTCGAAGCGTATCAAAGCGATTATCGAAAGCCGAACATAACATATTCAAACTTAACTCCGGAGGGTTATCCACATTTTTTTCTAACGTTTAAACATGCTGATGGGTGCGCTCCATGCGCCTACTAAAGAACCTTCACGTCATCAATCGGAAAGTCTGTGAGGGGCTGTCAAATTCTTCACTTTAGTTGTAAAGAATTTAACGTTTTGATGCGCTTCGACTCTGGGCTAGTATAAATTGTTTCCAACCTTTATTTGGTAGTTATAAAGATGTCTGTTGGGACTTGGGATTGGTTTTAATAAGGGAATGAGCGGAGCGAAGCAGACTGCGAAAGTTGGACAGTAGACGGAAAGAAATCTTTAAAAAGAATTTGAATATCTTTAAGAAGGCAATACTTTGCGACAATCCATACTTGAATCCAAATAAAATAATTTCATTTGCAAGTTAAATAATTTTATTTGGATTTAAATATATTTTTTAAATTAACAGGGTGATCGTAAAGCAGCTGCTAAACTACTGGAGGAGAGCGAGTTCCGCTACCGTCCAGCGGTGATAGGGCTCCGGTATACCCTTTTGGCGGCTGAGAATGAACACGAGAAGGCTTCTGACTTGTTCGAGGAAGTGTATGAACATTACAAGAACGATAAAGAGGTAAGACAGACGAATAATAAATAAATAAATATCTCTGGATATGTTACACAAATTGAATCTAACCCCAAAGTAAGCAAATTATATGCTTGTGTTATGGGATTTGCCAACGATTCTAAGACATAAAAATACTTAAATTATATACAAGAATAAATTTAATAAACACCCAAAATGCAGATATCTAAATTTTTATCACACAAATGCCCGTCGGTAATCAAACCCGAGCCTCACGTTTGGTCGGCGTAGTTAGGCGTGTACGCTAGCCATTCGACCAATGAGGCGGTCAATATTTATTATTTATTTGTTATGTCTACATTTCTGGGTTTCGGTGTGTTAAATTTACTGTTAAATTTACTCTGGTATCGTTGATTAATACTTCTAACGTTAGCATATAATTTGCTCACTTTGGTTAAGAAAATGACTGATATAAAGTAGTCTTATTTTTTATCTTAGATAGGCTATTAATGTAATGTACAATTTAAAAATTATCTCATCTTTATTTAATTTGTATTACTTACTCATATACATTGTTCGAATGGAAGTTTGTGAATGCGCTTTCTCGTTTTTTCTAGATTATTATTTTGTGACATTACTATGATATTATTTTGGTGATCATGTGGAAATAATTGATTTTTACATAAATAATTAAGTGCAGAGAAATTGTAAAAACTGGGTTGGTTTTAGTTTTATTAACTATGTCAGTACTATATTGCGATTTGTTAATTATTTTATTGAAAGATAACGAATGATTCCTTGTTGGTTTCACAAAAAAATGAGCATCCTACTAAGAGTTTTAATAATAAATATAACTCAAAAACCACTAGTTTGATCGTGATCAAATTAATGTAGTACCACTTCGGAATAGCCTATTTTTTGAAAGAAGAATCATTAAAATTAATTTGTTATGGTCGAGTAATCGCGTAACAAATATACAAAAAAAGTATTTGTGTGTCAGCTACGACGCACGATTAGAGTTTACTCCTTACGAACGATAATTATGATATATATCGAATAGAAATAATACTAATACTAATTATTCGACTACGCAAATCATTCGAACAAGTCAAATGCGTTTTGAATTATTCGATTGATGTCAATGTCATACGTAACTCGACTGTGGCGGAGCCGAATGACGACCCGCTCGGGGCGACTCGACTTTTGTTCGGGCGAGATCGTCACTCCTGAAGGAGAAAAAAATACTGAAAAATTGAAGCGGTACGACTTACATAATATGTTTGTCTCTTTCTACGTAACGCCTCAACTTTTCGTGTTACACTTTATTTTACTCCTCATAAAATTTCCGCACCGGGCCTTATAACTCAAATCGTTTCTTAAGGAGTAAAGTTGAATTGAGAATCTCCTCCTTTTTTGGAGTTGGTTAAAACGTTAGCAAGCACACAGTGTAGTATGCTGTACATCTGGTACAGAGTATGTTCGGGTTGCGCGACGTATGGCGCGCGGCGAGCTCGGCGCACGCGCGGGCGGGGCGCGGCGAGCGGGCGGCGCGCGCGCACGAGGCGCTGGCGGGGGCTGCGCCGGAGGACCGTCGCAGTCTGGCGCGCCTCGTGAAGGCGCTGCGGGGGGACCCCCGCGCACGGGACCTGGCCAAGAGACTACCTCCGCTGCATCTCGAGGTAACGTGACGATCCAATTGTCTACTCTTGAATATTATAAACTTTTGTACCTATAACTTGCAATGTATGTACGTTTTACGGGGTGGGATCTTGGAAGTTGGATTCGATGAAATTCTGCATACATGTTTAAATTAAATGATCAAATTTATAAAATATAACTACACCATATTCTTTCACCGTACAGTGTATGTAAACACAACATTAGTATGTAAGTGATAATATATTTTTTAGTCTGTGTGTCGCATGTCGCGTGACGGTGAAGTCAGAGCAACGTATACCAATATGGCGGCGTCTATAGTTTATAGTTGTAGATCATATTTCACTTTTACCGTGGTTTCATAAAACCACACAATCCTTTTTTTAATACATACTTATATCGTAACTAATAATTCGCGTCTTCGCTATGAAATTAACTTTACACATGGGAACTATTTATAACATCGGGACAAAACTTTTGAAAAACACTTAATAAATTAAATTTTTTTAACATAAATACTTTGTAGTTAAAACTATTAAAAAACTTCATTATTCAGATTAAATTAAATTATTTTATATTAAAATAAACTTCATTGTTAATATATTTTTATATAGTTCCATATTCAATTTATTTCTAATATAAAGTATTTTGTGGGTTTACCGTTATCTTAAAAATATGGGAACCTCTTATCTATTCCACCCATATCATTTATATTGCTCTGTCATTATCAAAACTTAATTTTAAAATATGAATATTTGTATTGTTCTCTATTATTTCTGTATAATTGTTCAATAACTATTATGTGTACAGGGTAAGATAGATGTGGATGCCCTCGAGTCCTCGAAATGGATGATGGGAGCCAAGGTTGTTAAGAAAACCGTTCAAAGCAAACAGGAACAATCCCCAGGGTAAGTGACTTTCGACTAAACTTTCTACTTGTATTACAAATCATACAATGTTTTTCAAAAAGGACTCGATGAATTTCGATGATAACATAATAAACTGCAAGGATAAAAGACACTAATGTTGTTGTGCTTTACCAACCTCCGACTGTGATATATAAGCCTCTTACTTAATTAATTTTACCGGCCACTTGCTAAGCCGAAACACGATCATGACATTGTATCATTATTAAGTTAGGTATAGCAACAAACAATAAATCGGTGGAACAGTAAATGGCGCGTGGTCGCATAATTGTTTTATTATTTATTTATATTACGTTATTGTTTTAGTTGCAAACTAACACTCGTCACTTCTAAAAAATCTAGGAAAATCAGTATCTTTTAAATTTAAATTTTCACAAGACAATTTTACGGTTTATGATTTAATTGAAGCTAGCTAGCTTGACAGCATCAGAAACATTTTAGTACTAGTATAAAAAAGTATCTTCACACCTATATCCCTGAACACGTAGGCAGAGGCACAACTTTAGCACCTATAACTACCCGAAGACACTAAATCAGACAATATGATAGCAAGCCTATTCCCAACCGGACACATATCCAATCCCGGGCAACGTTACTTTTTGTTAGAAAATTGAAGATATACATTTTATAATTTTGTTGTTGCCCGACCCGGGGATCGAAACCGGGACCTCAAGAAATCAAGTCCGACGCTGGATCGCTAGACCACAGAGGCGATAGTATTTTATAATTCGAGTTTAATATTACGTTGTCTAATTACACAAAAATTGAGTATCTAAATTTCCCTGGCATTATATCATCAGTTGCCTAGTGGAAATGGGACCGTCTCGTAAGGTTATTATTGGATTTTTTTTAGAAACGAAGGAATTTTTAAAATCGGTTCACAAACAACGGAGAAATCAAGTAACATTCACATCCACGCAATTAGGTAGCGACGCACCAGTATCTTCTGTGGTGTTTATACGACAATTGTCCCTTACTGTTAGATGAGCCATCTTCTTGTGGTTTTATAACATTGATTTAATATGCGATCCTAAAGTATTTGACTATTATTAAAACATTTACAGAACACCAGGCTCAGAGTTGGGCCAGAAGAAGAAGGCAAAACGCAAACGCAAGACCAAGTTGCCGCCCAACGCTGACGTCTCCAAACCTCCGGACCCAGAGAGGTAGCATACAATATATTAATGTGCACTCACAATAAGCGTTCTGTCTACTCTGTTTCTTTGACACTTATACTAAAACTTTTTTTGTACATATTTTAAAATACATACTTTGTCTCCACAACCAAAATCCTTATGAAGTGTTATTTTGTATTAATTATTGTTAAATATACCTTTCGATTCTCATACTGAAAATAAATAAAATACGGGACAAAATTAGGGCAAAGTAAGATAGTGGCAGACAAGTCTGTAGAACCTTTTTTACAGACACCTCAATATGTACATATGTACTTGTGAACAATTCCAAAATAGTGGCCATTTTGCCAACTTGTATATTCAAACTGATACCAAATTTGTAATAAATAACTTGAATCGAAACCCGAAAAAAGCTATGTTAGTTAACAAAGACGTCAAAACGAAAGATAGGCTAGTCAATTAGGGCCAGACAGCAATATTTAGAAATTGACATCAAATCTTTGTTAGGAGTGTAACCACCAGTAGTAATATAGCTTCATGTGATTAACCTTAAAACTAAAGCCGATTCCAGACGGTTGTAAACATGTTTACCATTCGATTATACTGCCAAGTCGTACCTATAGATTTTTATAGTGCCTCCACACATGGCTATTTATGAAGCTAATAGGTGCTTACTAAAATGTTTAACTTATGGTTAAGTAGGCAATACAACCGTCAAATACCAAAAAATATATACATTGTACCAAAAAAAGTGGTTGTCTGCAAAGTCGGTTTACTGACGATAGTTGAACGTGACAACGTCATAATAACGGAGGCTGATTGTGCCTCTTTGTCGCTCGTTCCGCGCTCTCGCTTGCACTTCAAGCCTTAAATGGAACGCCTCAGAGCGAGATAACGCCGCATGAGTCATGTTTTGTGATGTGTGCAGCCGGCTCCATCGAATTATAAGATGTTATCACGTCAAAAGAAAATTTGCGGTACAAAAGCAAAGACTACGTTTATACAAAATGGACATTGCATTTGCAGCTGGAATATAATATCTTCATCATCTTTCTACTAAATGCTATACCTAAAGAAGTGTGTGGCCAGTATGTTTATCTTGCTTGCTTATTGTCTCATTTAATGTGCCTTGAAAAGCTGACTTTCAGTAAGCTGTATTTGGCAAATATGGCCAATGTAGTTTCCACACATGAAAGTTATTTGTCAAATATGGCAAAAACGCAAAAAGCCAGCCAGCATTACATTAAAAATGTTTGAAATGAACGTAACGTACGCAGATGGTTGCCGAAGTACGAGCGCACGGCGTACCGCAAGCGGCGCGGGGTGCGGCGTGACGTCATCAAGGGCAGCCAGGGGATGTCCACCACTGCCACCGATCAGTAGTGAGTACAAACATAGAACTTTTCGTAATAGATACATTGATATATTCTTGGCGAATAGCGTTTCGAACGCGTGCAGGCTATTCTTCTTTCTTAATCTGTATATACATATAGTATAGTGCATATAGTAAATTTAAGAGGTAGGCAGAGGCACAACCAGGGCACCCACGACTAGCCGAAGACACTAAGTCCCACAACGTAATAGGTGGCAAGCCTGTCTCCACTTTATTTTTGTTAGAAAATTAAATATACACATTTTCTATTTTTTATTTAGTAAAACAGTAATCAAACAAAACCTGTAGGTACATTTAATGTTTTTTTTTAAAAAACAGTGATTGTAGCTATCGTATACAGAACCCGAAAGAAGGATTCATCAGTTTGTTCACTTTTCATGCAATAATTACGAATATTTTTTTTACCAAATATTGTATAGTAGTAGTTTATATTCCAGGTCAACATTTAGATACTTTTTACTACGGGAAAATCTTCCATTCCCACAAAATTAAGTCACTTCAACGAGTTGACGAAGTAAGGGCCAGCAAATGTAACTAATAAAGGCAAAATTATTTCGAATATGGAATTTCACCTCTAAAGTCTCTTTTGTGGAGAAATCAGTTTATGATTAACAAGATTTATTCGTTATTACAAAAAAAAACTATTGATACGTCCATGGGAATTATTGGATTAGCTTTTAATTTTAACGCAAAATTTTATATTAATATATAAAAATTATGTGTCACGTTGTCTGTCCGCGATGGACTCCTAAACTACTTAACCGATTTCAATCAAATTTGCACACAGTGTGCAGTTTGATACAACTAGAAAGATAGGATAGCTTACATCTCAATAAAAAAAAAAAACTAATAATCTGAGCGAAGCCGGAACAGGCAGCTAGTATTTCCTATTTATTTTTTCACAGCATGTATAGAAAGCCATACATCAAGCTATATATTCATAGCCTCTATTTCAAATCAACAGTCTAATTTTTTTTAAAGTGAATGATGTGTGGCCTTCTGTGTAAGCATGATCTATTTACTGATCGTGATAAAAGTAGTGAGACGAATTATTTACTTGTCCGAATCAGGTAACAAGTTAATTTATGCTTAACATTATAAATGCGAGTCTGTCTATTACACTCTCACGGCTAAACCGTTGGGCCGATTTTGACGAAATTTGATATGCGTATAGTTAAAGACTCGAGTTCAAACATGACCTGTTTTTTTTCAAAAAAGAACCCTCAAAGGAGTAAAACTGGGGATAAAAGTTTATGTAAGGTTCTGTTCTATGCTGACGAATTCTAGAAAAAAGTAGTATTGCATACGTAATAAACGATTTATAATGCTTTGAAGATTGTCAAATTGTGCGACATTATAAGCTGAAATATGTGCGATTCCAGTGACATGAGTAAGCAGACTCCCAGCCCGGCGGCGGCGGCGGCCAAGTCCCCGCGCGTGGAGCCCAAGCCCAGCGACAGCGCCTGGCAGAGGAAACAACAGCAGAAGAAGAAGGGAAAGAAAAAGTGGTAGAAATAAATGCAGTTTATATCATCCGCTGTTTTATTTACTTCACAACCACATTTTTTCCTATGTCCCTGGGTTCAATTATCAGATTCACACTTGGTGGCAATGGGACCGCCTAGGAAGTACGCTTTTTAAAAAAAAATTAAATCGGTTAAAAATGACAATGAAGGCGATTAACATATACATAAAAAATATTGTAGTTGAACATATGAACCTGTAGCTCCGAGTACTCTTTTGTCATATATATTAAGAAACACGGAGTAAAATACTTCAAGGTTCAACATAGTATCATAGTCCTGAATACAAAGTAATACTGACTATAATATCAACTTGAGTTTATTCCAACTTTAGTCCCTGTTTATTAACAAGATAATTGTAGTGGTCGTGGTTTGAAACGGATCTTCCAGATTAATAACACCTCCATAATGCTACGCGTGTCATTGGTTGTAATTTTGCTGAGCACTAACCACAGCACCAACTAAACTTATATGCAACCTCTTAATATAACAATCAAATAAAAACAAGAGATGGAACAATTTAGACACGTCAGATCAGTACGGACTTTTCTTGTGACCTTTTTAATCATCGTTTTTCCGGGAGTAAATTTAACGACTATAAATGTGTAGAAAGTAATCTGACAGCACAAAACGTGTTGTCTCTTTCTATTTCTAAAGTTTAAAGGAGATAGCGATAAAATTTGTTTAATGAGTAAGTACACTGAAGAATTACCACCATTGTGATTATTACGGTTTGCAGGGTCAAAAAGCTGGTCAAACATATTTCAACTTCGGCATACTGCATACATCTTAGGACTCTTGAGATTTTTTTTATTTCATTATCTCATGGATTACTGCCGCTATAAATGAGGCGGCAAGCTTTGAGACTATTGGGTATGGTGTAGAGAACAGGAGTGTTGCTCTTCTGTCCTTAAAGGATTTGGGAAGAATTGGGGGAAATAGAGCCCGATTGACTCCTACTGCAAACAGGTAACGAGTTTAAGAAGACTGCACTATCTAGTTTTTAGTTTAGCTTGCACTCGAACAGCAAAACTAGGAAGGAGTGATAGTTGCTACTCACTACCGTACAGATAGGTGTCATTTTTGTAACTGCGGTAGGATAATCTGTGTTTGGGCAAGATATTAATTATAACTTCCCTACCCAATGAAACTAAGGTTTTTTTAAAGTCACGTGCGTTGGCTCTCCCTCCAACAACTTAGCTTAGTTCAAGTTTTAATTACATTATATCATATTAATTTATCTATTTACATTACTGATTTAACCAGAGATTAATAAATATAAATAATAGGTAATGTATTTCTACTTCATATTTTCCATCGTTGGCGCTTGGTAAAACTACTTAATATTCATATTTTTAAATAAAGAAACGCTTGAGCTGTTTTAGGTATCACTTATAATTTATTAACAGACAGCAATACAACAAAAAGGTTTTCATTAGAAAATTAAAATATATTTTTTGCTTGTTGCTCGACCAGGCTATCGAACCCGGGACCTCAAGGAGTCAACTCCGATACCGGATCGCTAGAGGCGACCCGTTACAATTTTGTAAAAAGCATCATATACAAAACTATGAATAGGATGGTAAGTAAAAAAATGTGTATCAAATTATATTTATTAACTATCAACAAAGTTATCTCTTCGCATTTTTTCTCTTAGATTTACCAGGCCTTTGATTTTTCTGTTTATTATTTGGCTTGAAGGATTTAGTTTTGAAATTAAAAGGTTTTTTCTTTGCCGAGCTATTAAATCCATCCATTTGGTTTGACGACTCCCGAGTGTTTAGTTTAGAACCTTTCTTTTTACCTCCAAATCCAAATTTCTTGTCTTTCATGGCGCGTTTTCTGTTAACTTTGTTCTTAGGGTCTTTGCCCTTTGGATTATTTTTACCTCTGTTGTCTTCTAAAAAGTCCAAATCTGCAGACTTTCCTTTACGAACCCGTTTCAGTTGCTCCAACATTTGTTTCTTGTCTGCTGCTTGTTTTAGTTTTGTATCAATCTAAAAAAAACAAGTATTAAATTTGTAAAATTCGTAAAATGTATTTTCTACAACAAATACAAGCACTGTAAAATGTGCCATAAAAAAGTTTGCGTGCAAGACTTCCAAAAAGAAGTTTCAACATAAGATAAATGTGAAGAATTGCAGCGCAATAATTCGCTTAGATCGCTTTCATACATTTTGTACGGAGTAACGCACACTATGCCGGGCAGCAATGCGGCGGATTTTATATCGACACGGGGAGTCAATTCCTCAATGCTGCGAACAGCCACCAAAGAGGAGTAAAAACGATATTATTAATGTGAATAAAGTGCTAATGACATTTTAACGCTAAAGTTTTGTACTACATCTACCAGAGGCGCCACTTTCCATACTTGACGATTTTAAAGTAAAGGCCTGCTCGAGTTTTGGCGCCATCGAGAGAAAAGATGGTCGAAGTTTTTCCATAATTATTGAATTTCGTGTTGATATTGAGTGAAATTAGTCAATTTTGGTGACATTTTGTACAATTTTGTTCAGTGAAAGTGCACAAATGAAATAATCATGAAGAGATTAACGTATCGTGTATTTCCTCGTTGCCGCCAAATCTCATTACGTGAGCTTGAGTAAGCAGGCCACCGCTTTACCCAAGAGCCTGACATGACTTCCTGACGACTTATGACTGATGACTAATTAAAATTAATTGAAATTGGTATAAAATTTAATGCAAATTTCTACTTGACTAATGGCTAAATACTAACGTGAAGGCCAAAACCTAAAGAAAGAAAAAAGAAAAAAGTGCCGCTCTTTTTTTACTCGTTTTAGGTACTAAGGTCCGGCTAGCCTGAGTGTGCTTTGCAATGCAATACGTCCTGACCCGACACACTCCACTTCGTCAAAACCCTAAGACCGAGATCAAGCACACGGCTCTCCTGTTAGTAAAAGACAACCATAGCCTTTCTACACCATAAATGTTAAAGGTGCCTATTCTGTGGCTCGAATGCTAGGCCTACCAGACCTGCAAGTCTAACGAAGATGCAACCCTTGATAGATTCTTAAATAGGCGGATCATTGCACAGCACTCAATAACCAGTGATCTTTTTGGTAGCAACCGATTTAACATATACCCTCCTCTTACAAGCTGCGAAAATCTGTTGATGAGCCTGTTATTTATTGGGAACTAATTTTTGAGCTGTTATTTAAATATTTAAGATATTATTATGATCAGTTGAAAAACATATTGAGCAGTTATTTAATTTAATGGCGGTTGATTAATTATTACGACAGTAAAACATGGACAGTAATAAAAAAACAATTAGTCGGTTATTTTATCATACAATGTCAATTCTAAAAATAATTGAGCAGTCTAATAATCTAAAAAAAATGAGTGGTAAAAATGATGGAATGAGCGGTCCGATAAATAGGTCGGCAGATCATAGCGTGCGGTGACACCCGAACTCAAATTCATTGAAAAATACTTCTCGTAAATGTTCGTTAGTTGGGCGAAGTTTATTAGCGCGGGTGGTGGAAGCGACCAGTCACAGGGTTTGTAATCGTCTCACGTGAGCTCCCGTTTTGAACTGAAGTTTGAAGAATGGACTCAAGGAACATATACTTGCCCAAATTTTTACAAAATGTATATGTGTAAACATATAATTGGCCTGTCCATACGCTTGAAGTGCCTTCGCCGTTCCTCCAGTTGAGGCTAAAAACATCCGACTCGGGCATAAAAGGAAGAGAGGCAGACCATCGAAAGTCAAACCTGACCTTACTATACAATAAGTTTATTTTAGTTGCTACTAAGTAAATTTTAGGTCATTTTAATTATTTAAGTATGTTTCGAATTACGAATAAAAGTTCCTATTATTATTAGATATACAATTTGTTTAATTTAATTCCTTCAGTCAAAGCAAAAGTCATTTGATTTTTCATTACTGTTTCAGTACTGTTGTTTTTACTTTATTTTACTACCTCATTGTTTATAGAATTGCTTAGAATAAGATTTCTTACCGACAAATTCCGATTAATTACTGCCATCACGTAACCGCTTGTTTTATAATTTTTATCGCCCATTTTATTATTTTTCTGCTCAATTATGTGACTGATCCCTTTCATTATTTTTTATTACTCATTTTTGTATACTTTACTGCTTAATTTTAACAGCTGAACTAGTTATTAAATGTCCCCTTTATAATTTTTAAGTTACCAAAACTGCTAATTGCAATTGCCTCTTTAAATTGGTGCCTTATTTATTTACTTTTATTCACTAAACTGTACAAAGAATAATTCAATTCCTACAATATTCTACTGGCTCTGCCCGCTGTCTATTTCTGTTCATATTGGATATGTTTTTGTTTTGTTGAATATGTGTTTTGTGTGATGAATGTCATCAAAATATGTCTACATTTCTGAATCTGGATGTTTATTAAATTTATTCTTATATCTATTTAAGTACTTCTATGTATTAGAATCGTTGACCAAAACCCAAAACACAAGCATAAGATTTGCTTACTTTGAGGTTAGATTTAATTTGTGTAACATGTCCAGGAATATTTATATTTATGTCTGCTATTCATACATTTGCGAAAAACAATGAAAACAGGAGCCAACAAACAACATATACTATATACAAATTAGTGATACTTTCTGACAGATATCAAAATACAAAACAATGTACCTGAACTCTCTTTGCTATCTTCTTCTGGTCTCTCAACTGCCGCACCTTTTCCACCCGAGCTTGGGCCGCCTGTTTCGCCATCAAATTCTTCCGAACCTTTTGCATATGTTCATCTGATTTGGCCATTTCAGCAAAATAGTCATCTGGCCTGATTGGATTGCATCAAAATAAAAATTAAAAACTAATAGCAGCTGTGTTCACATAGTAAATTCATCCAATAAGATAAAAATGTAAAACTTCAAAAAGAAAAAAGAAAATGAAGAAAAAAGGAAAGTTTCTGAGCTGTACAATGTCTACAAAAAGAAATTTTTGTAATTACATATACAGTGTAAACTCTTTGTAACGTTATCCTTTATAACAATAAACTCCATATAAAGTAGAAGTGAACACAACTTAGTTGGTTTGCGTTAAAACCCACATATTGATACACTCTTTATATCATTACAGCCATACTCTATTACAAAGAAATGTGTTCATATATTTACACAGTAAATATTTAGTATCTGTATTATTATTTATGTTATGTTATAAAACAAAAGACTTTGAAGCTCCAAAACATCCGAGGTCGACCTAGCTTTTGTTATTCTTAATTGCCTTGAACATGTGCAGCATAACGCTTTGTTTTCTCGGAAGTGGTGGTCTTCAACCTACTGGTTTAAGACCACCTTTATGCATACTGGGTACCTATTGTATTATCAGTCGTAAACCTACTTTGAAACTGTTAACATAGCCAAGAAAAGGAAAGCAACTAGTGTTGACGAAAATTTATTTAAAGTTATAGCTTATAAATTTTAATAAAATTTATAAGTATATTTTATCTGTGACTTATATTAAAAATTATTGCTAATTTGGTTTTGTTTTTGTTCACTCTATATAATGATAAATCTCTATAACAGTGGTGCTTATACTTTTTGCTGTGAAGATCGAATTGAGTAAAAGTTAAGGGTTTAAGATCGACAGCTTTATTTTTATGTAATTTTTTTTTATTATCTATTACTAATAATAACACATATTTATATTATCATTTATTTTTATGTTGTAATCATAAGTAATTATTAGCAGTTTTACATAGTTTCTTACTATTTACACACATTTGTAGATAAAAAATATTCGAAATTCGAAATTAAAATCTTGTAGGTGCTAACTGGCTTAACCTCTAAGATTGACCGTGGAACCTCTCGTGATCGACCATGAAACTTCTCGTTATAGACCGTTTGGGCATCACTGCTGTATAACGGTAAAAATGGTTAGACGCTTGTATTTCGTTATAAAGAGTTTACACTGTATCCAATTTCTAAACTTAACACATTTTAAAAATGTATAAATCACTAAAAATTACTTAAATCATTAAAAATGAATAAAATCATGCAGTCAATCTCATGATATTATTAGTATATAATTAGCTAACCTTATTTGGAGGGAGGGAGGAATATAATGTACATGATATTTGTCCTTAAATGTCATTCATTATAATGTAAGCAACATATCCTGACCAGAAAGCCAAAACTCTTTAGCAGAATACTTATTAGAGATCTCCCACTGTACTTAAAGTGACCACATTAGCTAAATAGCACCCAATTTAAGAAGTAGAATGTAAAATGTGAAAAAAAAATGTATAAAGGTTAGTGGGGCCTATTGCTGTAAAGAAGGAAGATATGATTGCTTATATAAAATTAGAGTCTAAAACTTATGCACAACCAAAAGGCCAATCAATTTTTTTCTTCTTATTTGCTGTTTAAGATGAGTTTGGTAAAGACTTAAACCAAAGTTGTGTTCGGTTCACATTTTGGGAGCTGGCCGAAATGGTCCCAAAACACTGTTGCAATTAGATCCTGAACTTCCTAAATCATTCTCTTTTTAAATTATAAGCTAATAATATTGATTTCATTGAGTAGCTTCATTTTATTAAGCTAAATAGTATTTAAAAAAAAACAAAATAAATTTAAAAAAGTATTTGAAACTCAATTACCTCTTAGTGGGAATATTCAAGTCTTTTAACCGTTTTATCCCATCTACTACAGCAGCTTGTGCTTGACGGTGTATCAAATTTTCCCTTTTGAACTCATTCAATACTGGATCTTGTGTTGGGTCATACATGTGATTGCCCTTGGTGTTTTCTTGTACATTCCTTAAATAATTCTCCAAAATTAAAGATCGAAATTATTTATTAATTTACTAAGGACAGGCTACTTACTAAAAGATTTAATTTAAATCACATATGATTTATATTTTGACTTCTATTGTCTATCTTCTGCACATTTAGTAATCCAAAAACATAGGCTACAACTGGGTTTAAACCTTCTAGTCTACATTTGCTATAATATTAAAGTTAGTTCTTGTCCTTTCAAATTGTATATTACAATGTTATTTAAACCTTACTATTTGGTTAAATGATTTAATTTTACAAATTCTATTATTTGTCAAGATAATATAATTTCATTCTTACCATTACTTTGTCAAAAACAAGCATCTAATAAATTAATTGTTGTGAATGAGTATCTATAGCAGTAATCCCCAAAGTGGTCCAGGTGGACCCCAAAGGGTCTCCGGAGACTCAACTGGGTTATACATTGGAAGCAACAAGAATTAGGGTCCATTAGGAATGTGGTTTTAAGGTAGAGTATTGACCCACAAGGCACAAAGGTGGTTCCAAATTTTAGCATAATTCAGCTAAGGGTTTTTAAAGTATACTTAATAATGCACTAGCCGGACATTGATATAATTTTTGTAAGACTGTCTTGGAATCATTAGTTATCTTTTGAAAAAATAATAATCATATAGCACAGTGGTAATGAATTAGAGTTGATTATTTACAGTTATACTGCTCTAAAAGTATTTATCGATGTAATTTTCTAACATTGAAAGTTTTTCACTGCATATTTTGATCACAAGTAAGTACAATGGTTTTATTATAAGGTTGTCCGAAACTTATGGCTTATATAGTATTTCATGTCATAAATGTGTGTTATGTATTGCGCACTCTATGTTCTACTTTTCTTTTATGCATTCTAGTTATTTTGAGTTTGCTGGAAGAAATCTCGTTTAGAGATAAGCTTGTTTTTTACATAATTTTACATATTTGCTTATGTTTTGACTTTTTTTGTGTACAAGAATTAAAGAAAAAAAAAGGAACAATGTATACTTTCTCCTCTGTGCTGTTTGCTGTAATTGTAAAGCAACATCTGGCGCCATAGGAGCTACAGAAGTAACCAGGTCCAATGTTTCCACCCATGGCAACTTTAATTCAAATTCTTTTAATTTTGCCTTTAAATCTGCTACATTATTAACATACTTTTTATCTACTTTCTCTATTTCTTCATTTAGACCAGGTTTTAGTAGACCTTTGGCAAAGGCTTCTTGCAACTGAAATATATATTTAAAAGGATAAACGAACAAGATTTAATTAAATATTAAATCAACACAAAATATTTTAAAAAAACTGCATTGTTCAAACCTCTTCATCAGAGTCTACCTCAGTGTCACTATCATTAAGAATAAAATCACTCATTTTTATAAGAAGAATTTAAAACAACATTTAGTATAGAGACGATTATTTAAAATACAATTCAATTTTAAACAAATCCGATTCATAACCTCAAAATTCAAGAGTGTTTTTATTTCTTGAATTTCAACATGATTTCAACAACCATGAGGCAATGACATTATTGATAGATTGTTGTTGTTGTTTTTTTAATATATATATTTTTTTAAGTTAATTTGCCCCTTTCTGGGGCCGGCTAAGACCTTTAGGCCATGCTGCCACGTCTTCCGTAATAATAATTTCTTTTTCATATTAAAATTTTAAATTCATTTCTTTTGTTTCTTAACATATTGTCTTCCCCTTTTCAAAAGTCATTTCCTTCACTAAGACAAAGCTTATTTGAGTCCTTCAATACGTCTTTAGTTTTAATTTCTTGAAGTTTACATATTATGTTTCTCCGTTAATTTGTTTTATAGTACGTCACATCCTTGAATTACGATTATTTTCACACAAATTATAAAACTAAAATTCTGAACACCAAAATCATCTTCTTTCATGTTGGCGCCAAAACTTCTACGACAGTTCAAAAAGTATTTTTAATATTCTTTTTTTTACCTCTATATTTTATACTGGTTTTATATTATGTAATAAACCCATATCTTAATATTTCATGTCTTTTTCTAGTTTCGTCTTCAAATTTCTTTCTTGTTCAGGCCTCTGCCTCTTCTGTCGTGATAAAACTCTACAATAGTCTTTCACTAGTATAGTTTATTTACTAAATCACATTTACACACAACTAAGTAATATTTACACTTTAATTAATTTACAAATTATACATTTTTACATAATATTACACATTTTTAGCTTAAAGATTGGAGGGAACCCTCGAAAAGCGGGCCTTCCCCCTCCGACTGTTCCCGCCAACCCATTATTTTTTAATTTTATCCCAGTCGGGGAAAGGCAAAGGATCTGTGTCCATACAGTCACGTCTTCCGTAATAATAAGTCTTTTTCTTGTTATATACATATTTTCAATTTATGTCTTTCGTATTTATTCTTTATTTCTGTCATTAGTCACTGTTTACACAGTCTTGTCTGGGTTTTGAGTAAAGCGGTGGTTTCGTTACAAAAGCTCGTTTACGAGATTTGGCGGCAGCGAGGAAATTCACGATACACTAATTTCTTCATGATTTTTTTCATTAGTGCACTTTCACTGAACAAAATCAAACTAATTCCCACCTAAATTTACCAATTCTACTCATGTTTTACAATAAATCCAATAACTGTGAAAAAATTACGACCATTTTTATTCACGATGGCGCTAAAACTCCCATTATTGATAGAGTATTGTAGTCTTTGATTATTGATCAGTATAGTCCTCAGATTATATAGTAACACTACGTCTTTGATCAGTATTGCCATTTCCTACTTATTTTTAATAGCATGAGCGTCCAAAGCATTTTCAAAGACATTTTTTATAATCTATATGGATTATACAGACTGTGGCACTGAAAGGGAAAAAAATACAAGTATATTCTACCCCTCTTTACTTACATCGCAAAAATAAATTTGGGTGACATCTTTTCAATAATTTTCAATGCGTATTAAAAGTACATTCATATGTACACAAGGACTACGATATGGGAATTGCAGAAATATGATAAGATGTATAATAAGAAGAAGCACACTTTCGCTTTATACCAAAAACTACAGTCACCTATCCACTTAAGTCGTTTGCTGATATCAACACCGTCACCATGCCGCAATATTATTTATTTCTTTAGGTTTAAACAATCGAATTTTTGATCAATATGTAAACCTAGATAAACATTTGTTTTTACAACCTGGATTGCAGGGGAACTACACAATACATGGTGAAGGTTACGAGTACTATGAAGACATGAATGTGTATGAAATTCTTATTGTACTTTTGAATTTTTTATATGGAGACTTAATATGAAATATCTTTGTCTTTTCCATATTAATAACTAAACCTACACCGTGACACCATTTACATAAATTATTAAAATCACTTTGTATTTTTTTAACAGCATCGTTAACGTCCTTCGACGCTACGAGAAGGCATGTGCCATTTTCAAATTGATACATTTTTGAAATTTCATATTACTATCCAATTTATTAACATATAAGAAATGCAATAGTCCTAATACAGAACCTTGAGCCGTACCGTATGAAATATTAATGGTCCTGCTAATGTCTTTATCTATCCTTACTACATAAGATATATTTTTGAAGTTATACTTCTTTTGGCGCGTTAGGAAAAAATGATGAGGGTAAATTTTAACGATGCGTGCGCACACCGTCACGAAAAACCGACATGATGAAGTTAGCTATGAAGTTAGCTATAGATGACATTTTAGTCTTTAAAAAGATTTTTATCTTATTACGTCGAAGAAGTATAACTTCTAACGCGTGTACATAAGTACACACACTTTTTTTAAATAGTTTTTACACCGTTCAAGCAATGGTCCCTGAATTCCAGAATTATGTAATATACTAACTAATATTTTATGGTTTAGAGTGTCAAAAGCGTGAGCAAAAACAAAAAATAGTGCTAACACATGTAGTTTGTTATAAAGATAATTATTATTTGATTGATTTGATGATTGAGCTTTGTTATTGATTCTATCGCTATAACAAAAATGTGAAAATACACGATACACAAATTATTTCTTCGTGAATATTTCACTTATTTCTGCATTTGAGCTAAATAAAATTGTACACGGAAATTGAAAACATAAAAAAGATTTGTAAACTGTGAAGAACTGCATAGATAACTTGTTAAGTAATAAAACATTTCTAGTTATCAAAATAATTTTTTTGTCAGACTACGTTCTACCACTGCTAATCTGAGATACCTACTCGTACGAAGAAAATGACAATTTCAACAAATAATCTAAGTCAGCGTCATCCATACAGAATACTGGCCTGCACCAAATTGTTATCGAGAATTTTCAGATATTAATGTTTGATTGGTAGGTTTTGTCTACATTTATAAACGAAAATCAAATCACAATAACAATTTTCAGGCTTATTCATAAACGTTGTTTAACTTTTAATAACCAAATTAAATAATGTTTAAAAAAATGTTTATTCATAAACGCTATTTAGAGTTAATCATTTGTTTAAATAAACTCTTAAACAGCTGTCACTTTAAACAACCTCGGACTCTTGTTTAAAACCTTAATCAACAAAATGGCTGACTAAATTTCAAACAGCTGATTTTATGTGCAATGACAAAATGCAACAAATAGGCATTTAATATGGCTTATTTGTGTATTCTTCTGAATTTTCTATAATACACGCATTGAAATATTTTGATTTCGTTGAAGTTTGGACAAATTTGGAGGGGATATGTTGGATTTTGGAACAGTATATGACTATAACAATATGTTTTATTATGGAGATGGCCAATGACTCCTATGAAAAAACGAATAGTTTTCCAGAGCATTTTTAATGATATTGGAAGCAAACAAGTAGACAGATTTTCTGATGGTGAGAATTTCACCTCGCCTAGAGACACCAAAAGCGGCATTGGTGAGTTTCCAACCTGAAGCTGGGATGTTAAGCCTCGAGCAAAAAACTACTTTATTTTCCGAATCGGAACAATTCAACAGCAATTTGAGTGAATAATTAGTCAATTTTGGTGGCATTTTGTACAATTTTGTTCAGTGAAAGTGCACAAATAAAATAATCATGACGAAATTAGCGTATCGTATATTTCCTCATTGCCGCCAAATCTCATTACATGAGCTTGTGTAAAAAGGCCATCGCTTTACTCAAGAGCCTGACATGACTTACTGACGACTTGACTGATGACTAATGAAATGATATAAAATTTGATGCAAATTTCTACTTGACTAATGGCAAAATACTAACGAGATTGCCAAAACCCAAAAAAAGAAAGAAGAACCTCTTGCTAAAGAGTATTTATATTCCTTGTCTATAACTATCGACCTGCTAATGTGCTGGGCATTGGCTGGGCCTGGGCTATGTAACTTGTCGGCGTTTTTTAAAAAATGTGATGCCGAAGTTCAGTACTACTCGTATTGTACTACAGTAAAATTAAATTTGTTAGAGTAAACAAAAATTGAAGCAACATAGTCACAAAACGTTTAAACTGATACACTGCATTTCAAAAATAATGTTTTTAATGCATCATTATGTTAGTACTAAGCTAAATATAAAATGATGTCATTTCTGTGATATTTTCCCTCGTGTTGGTTCTAGTTCCTTTGTAGAATAGACCATCTACTTTCCTGTTAGACAGCGCGTAAAAAGCGAGCATAAGCTTACTGTCACTAGCACCGTGACAACTGAATAGGAGGTGAGTTTCGCAGCGACTCACCCGGATTGGTACCACCGCCTTACCTATTCCCGCCGCCATAACGTCAGCGCTTGGTGTTGAATTATTCAGTTTCGTAGAATAAAGTAGCCGGTTAACTTACTTTTGCTCGGGGCTTAACATCCCAACCTCAGCCTTTGGTGTCTCTAGGCAGCGTCAAATTCTCACCATCAGAAAATCGGTCTACTTTTTTGCTTCCAATATCATAAATAATGTTCTGGAGAACTATTCGTTTCTTCATAGGAGTCATTGGCCATCTTCATAATAAAACATATTATTATAGTCCTATATTGTTCCAAAATTCAACATATCGCGTCCAAATTTGTCGAAACTTCAACGAAATCAAAATATTTCAATGCGTGTATTATAGAAAATTCAGAAGAATACACAAATAAGCCATATTAAATGGCTATTTGTTGCATGTTGTCATTGCACATAAAATCAGCTGTTTGAAATTTAGTCAGCCATTTTGTTGATTAAGGTTTTAAACAAGGGTCCGAGGTTGTTTAAAGTGACAGCTGTTTAAGAGTATATTTAAACCATCGACCATACATCCCAATAGACGCCGCATATAAGACAACACGGTTCTGTCAACACATAAGTGTAAAGACACCTGAGATCCTTCATCAGTATTCCTTGCCATATCTTCAATCTGTGGGCGTGCTCGTGGGTAGGAAATTTTAAAAGAAAACAGTTGATTTGTACAAATGATAACATTGTGTAATTAATCCCATAAATTGTATGACAAGTATTCGTCTCACATTAAATTAACACTGAATCGATTCCTTAATAATTTTACTTAGTTAAAATTCACCAGATATATAGCTATTTGTCGCAGACGTGGTGCGCTGACAGTTTCTCGTTCCAAGGTGAGGTTCAAGACGGATGCCTCGCTACCACAAACACGACAAACACGACACTTCGCCTGAGTGACAACCAAACGCCACTCAATAATATGCCGTTGCCAGGGCTATAGCCTACAAGCGCCGTCAAGTGTAATTGTTCTAATGTAGCTTCAGTTTGATGCAAATTTCATATCAAAAAATAAAAAAATAACTTTGCTATGTTTTTTATTCGCCCAAATCATATGACACTAATTGCCTTATATCTGAATACCTTTAGACTTACTTTCAAATTATTCGGGTTATACTTTTTCAAGTAAACTTTATACAAATTCGGGTTTGCTATGTATATATGGAAGTCCTCCTCTTATTACGTAGTATTTATATACTCTTTGTGTAGCTTATTACTTAAAAAAATTTGGACAGTAAAGTCTTTGGACAGTATCGACCAGTTTTTTCTTTCTTGTTGCCCGATCCAGGAATTGAACCCGGGGCCTCATTAAGACAAGTCCAACACCTTAGCCGCTAGACCACAAAGAGATAGTTATAAAAAGTAAAGTAATATATATTCACGTCCATATCCCATAAGAGCTAGGCAGAGGCACAATCGGGGCATCCACGACTAGCCGAACACACTAAGTCCCACAATGTGAAATGTGGCAAGCCCATCGCCAACATATCTCATCATGGCCAGCATTTTTTTTGTTAGTTGTTGCCCGACCCCGGAATCGAACCCGGGATCTCATGAATCAAGTCCAATACCAGCGCTAGAGCTAGCCCTGTGCAGGTATATTATTATACTCTTTGGCTAGACCACAGAATCGATTCATAAAATATCTGATTCAAAATTTGGTCTTATTAATTTCTTCCTCATTATCGCACTAACCATACAGTAGAAAAGGTGCACGATTATTATTAAACACGGACCTTAAACTAAATTGTAAATTGTAATTTCTTTAATTTTAATTAATTCATTATATAATCCGAACCAATTTTATGGCAGACAAACAAAAAATAGAACATAGTATAATTTAGCCATGGACTGAACGTCCATATAAATAACACGTCTATAATATTATCCCAATACGAATCATATATATATATATATATATTTTTTTTATTTTAATCATATATATTGTTTTATTGTTTCAAGGTAGTTGGTTGTTTTCTTAATACATAGTTACGGTTTCAATTATTCGAAAACAAGCAAAACAGACTTGAATAAAAATTGTTTGACAGTTTTGACTCTTGAGAACCCTATAATATTTGATTCTTCTTTCTTTCTTTAAGTTTTGGCCTTCACGTTAGTATTTAGCCATTAGTCAAGTAGAAATTTGCATCAAATTTTATATCAATTTCAATTAATTTTAATTTGTCCTCAGTCGTAAATCGTCAATAAGTCATGTCAGGCTCTTGGGTAAAGTGGTGGCCTTTTTACACAAGCTCATGTAACGAGATTTGGCGGCAACGAGAAAATATACGATACGCTAATTTCTTTATGATTATTTCAGTTGTGCACTTTTACTGAACAAAATTGTACAAAATGCCACCAAAATTTACCAATTTCACTCAATATTAACACGAAATTCAATAATTATGAAAAAACTTCGACCATCTTTTCTCTCGATGGCGCCAAAACTCTCTATTTGATTCTACTATTACTATTTTATTAACATCTGTGAACCTAATTTAAAAAAAAAACTATGCTTACACCAAAGACAAGAAGAGTAAAAGTCATAGAGAAGGGAACTTCATAAAGAGTCATTACAAGATTCGTGTGATAAATTAATATTATTGAATTAATAGTTTTAGTATTATACTGGTAAATATTATATTTAGAACAATATTTTAAAATATTTCTTGTTTTATTGTGTATTTTTTATTACTTTATAATCCAAAGAAATAATAAAAGTTACATAATTTCCTTTTGACCGGAAGTTAAGAGTACTTGGACATAATTGTGAAACCCCCCGTTGTTTTGTATCCAGAAAATGCAATGGCCGCCATCTTCGACTCTTGTGAATGTTTTGATCGTAGTTTCGGACTTTGAGGCCTATTTCAAGTGTGCTATGCATATATTGGATAGAAATAGTTTCGCTACGTCGTAGGAGTTATAAAATAACTTGTGCACAGGTTAGTAGATCTTTCCTTCACCATTTTCTATTAAAGTGTTTACATCTGGATTTTATACCAAAACTTTTGTGTAATAGTTAATTTAGAACACATTTTTTTCACATTTGTAACTTTTTTATTTAGACTTTTGCTTTAAATCTGATAAAAATGTCGTATATTCCTTTTTTCATATAATACTAATTTTGTTTTAAGTACATCTCTATTTTTCATTACGTATTTGGTTAGGCTTCTTGCTAATGCTACTATTGATTAAATACAGCAATCGTATTTATTATTTCTGTCTTACAATTATCACATTATGTTCTTAGAGGTTAGTGTTTACTTTTTTGATGTTTAGAGACATTTCAGTTTTCGTGCCACAATAATGGCGGCAGTGGTTTTTAACCTATCTTGTAATTATGTCTATTTACATCACAATCCTTTGATTTTATCAAGTGATTTTTGATACTACGTGTTGTGTTTCCTCGTAGGAACAGAAATAATGTGACTTTATGATATTTTATGGAACAATGACCTACGCTGTAATAACACTCTATGGACTATAAATATTTTCCAAGTTTCAATTTTGATTCACTGCATCTTTGTGGATATTGAGAAGATGGATGGATAAAAACCAGTTTTTCGATTGCAGTATTTGAAATAATTTGGAGACCTAGCGTTCTCCAAGTCATCATCTCGGGTTTAGCCCAAGATGGTATTCTCAGCATGTCAGCTGCATCAGAATTCGAGCCAACGGTCCAGCAAGTGAGTACCTATAATCTCAACTATTACAGTACAGGTCTTAATTTACTTGTTACGAAAAAAAAAAACAATCTACCTCTATTCTACATTAGGTTTTAACAAAACCATTTATTGTAGCTTTAAAAGTATCTCTAAAGCACTGTCTGCCTCTTAAGTGTTAGTGAAATATCCGTGACCATATTTCGTGACCAAATAAACATATTTAAATATCAATGTTTTATTATTATACCTCTTAAATTTATTATCCCAGGCAGCGGTAAGTAATTTTAATATATTTTCGAAGTTAAATGTTTATAATGTATGTTTATCATTTCATATTTAGGGCACTTGATATAGATTGTCATTGCACAAGTACTGTTATATGAAGCTAAGTTGATGAAGAATTTGTTGTTATATTTTAAAAGTTTCAGTTTATAGACTTCAATCAATTAATATTTAATATTGCCAATTGGAAGATACTAAATTATGACATTCTTGTATTGTGTCACCATTACTTTCGCTGTTTTTTATTACAATTGCTTTATAACACTATTAATTGTTAATCATTGTAATTTTTATACTACTATTTACAATATTCATTTAATTGTTTTTGAATTTTTTAACTGTAAGACATAATTTGTTGAGCCTGTAAACAGGTCCAACAGTTTTTACTGCACCAATGTTTGATTTGTATGTTAAAAATTGTATGTCTCTTGTTGTTACAGGATTACGGGCCGACCACCTCCAGTGAAAATATGTTTGAACATGTGTTGGAACAAAAATTAACGGAAAAAATGGATGTATCAAGTGTTAGAACTCCTGTCTTAAGAGCTATTACTCTTTCTCCAACTCAGGGTGACCCGGAACCCGATTCTACAAACCCTGAGAGTATTATTCATTCAGTACATAAAATTGATAATAAAGATATAAAGTATCATGTTAATGAAAAGATATGTGATACAGATTTGCCTGTGGACTCCCTTTCCAGAATAGTGAGGATTGAGGAGACAACAATTAATGATGTTGGACACATTTTACCTTCTTATCCAATAATTCAAGAGCGTGATGACATAGGCGACAATAATTATGTTGAAAATGCTCCAACTCTCATTCAACCAATTAACACAGCAATTGTCCAAAATGTGACAAAACTTCCACAGAATTTTACAATCAATGTAGATGCAGCAGTTGGTAATATTACCACAATTCAAAATGTTTCACAGGATGTTACAGGCAATCAAACATTATGGTTGCCAACGATTCTTGCTACTAGTAGTCCTACAGATAGCAAAAGTGAAGAAGATAGACCCCCAGGAGTTTCACAAATAATTATTACAAGTGAAAGTTATATTGATACTAATCAATCAAGTCGAAGGACAAACATTATCACTGAAGCAAGTTACTTGTCCAGACCGAAAACATCAAAAGTGCAAATTTTGAGCAATATATCCCTGCCCAAAAATTCAAATTATTCACAACAGTACATTGTCCATAGTAAGGAAGTTATTCCTCCATCAGTGTATGGCACTCAGAATCAAGTATACAAGTTAAGCACTGCAGCCCTCTCTCAAAAGCATATAAATAATAACATGCTTAGTACGAAACCGCCAAAGACACAGTCATTAATTGGTGGATCATCACTTCCTCCTACTGTTATCAATACCAGCTCAGCTAAGAATGTGCCATACAGTCATACCTATAGTAAAAATGTGAATAAAGTAAATAATGGAGCTAATCTAAATGCTATGGTGGCCGCTTCATCTGGCAGCACACAGTGCCATATTTTATCCAGGGTTGTCTCTGGACCAAATAAAATATCTGTACATTCAGGAAGAAAATCAGTAAACACTGTGAAAGGTTCCAAGAATACTCAAGGTTCTGGACAAAAAAATCAATCCAGATCTGTCAAGATTATTCAGCAGGCTGGTACAACTCAAAAAAGTGAAAATAAAACCTGGTCAGTGTCTAATGTTACATACAAAGGTCCCCCATCAGGCTATGGAGTGGATACAAGTACTTCAATGGTTATACAGAAAATTGGGAGTCCCACTCAAAAAATTCAACCACCAATGGCATTACAAAAAGTTCCAAATGTGGAACATCTTGTACTTCAATCCCCTTGTGGACCTGTTCTATTATCAACAGCTCCATTTAGTAAGACATTGCCAAAAGGCCCTCATTATGTACAGTCAGGTACTACACCCAATCTTCGATATGTGCAAACATATGGACCTGATAATCAGCTCTCTACAGTCTCTCAAGTGTCAGTTAATCAACAGCTGACAGCACAGATATTACAGTCATTATCTCAACCAAAATTAATGTTGCATCAAAATCCAACACCATTGCCAATAAAAAGCAACTTGAGTCCTGCAATCAATATTGTAGAGGAACAGAAAGAAATAAAACCTGCTAATCCAAAGAGAACTGTTTTGTAAGTATTTAATTTATAATGTGTTTAATAAATATGTTATTGTGTGTTGCAAAGTTTTAATGCCATGTTTTTTTTTACAGTGGAGATAAGACTATATTACTGACAGCTGATGACATTATTGGTGTAGAAGAAAGACCCAACTTATCTGAAGAAATACGTAGATACTCATACCAAGCTTTGGCCTTTGTAATGCTTGATCATACATATGCTCTACCAGCACAAAAAGAAAACACAATTAGTTCACCAAGTACTACTGTAGCAGCTATATCACCTGTTATTACAACAACCTCAATAACTACTCCAACTCCAATGAGTCCCTTGAAGAGAAACTCGCCAGTTGCTATAATTTCCTCTCCACAGGAAATTCCAACTACATTGACTACAAGTATTGTTGGTACTACAACTTTAGCACCTATCACAAGTGTGCCATTAGGAGCCCTAACGTATAAGCCTGAACCTTTGACTACTACACCTGATGATGATACTGCATCTATCATATCATCCATAGAAGGCGAAAGAAGACCTCCACAGCCAGGTGGAAGTGATACAGAAACTGCACCAGAAGGTGAAGAAGAAGGGAAAACTCGCTGCATTTGCAATTTCACTCACGATGATGGGTATATGATATGTTGTGATCGCTGTGGTGAGTGGCAACATGTTGATTGTATGGGTATTGACAGAAATAATATACCAGATGCATATATGTGTGAGCTCTGTCACCCAAGACCTATAGATCGCAGACAAGCTCGGATAATACAGCTCAGAAAAAGAGAAGAACTAAGTGCGCTTGGTGCTTCTGATTCAGATTCATCAGAGTGTACTCGCATCCCTGGACAAAGACGAAAACGATTACTAACAGTCACAACTTACACCAATACAAGTGGCTCTTGTGTGACAACATATAATTCAAATCTCTCTGTGCTGCCTCCTTTACCTCAACCAACTGTTGCAATACCTAAAAGAGGTCCAAAGAGACCTAAAAAAGTAGAAGTTGTGAGGAAAGGAACAAAACGAAAACTTTCTGAAAAGAGAGTTAAAAGGAAAAAAGAAATGTTATTCAGTAAGTCCAAATACCCTTCAACCATACAAAGCCAATCTCATTGGCGTGATATGTATGAGTTGGCTATGACTAATCATTATAGTCCTGAACTGAGAGCGAAAATGATGAAATATAGCAGCAAATTGGGAAACACTTCTAACATGTCGTCAGCTATTACTGCACATCTCTGTACCACAGTGCCGCATGCAGGTGGAAAAATTCTCATTGCAACAAAGGACTTGAAGGAAAATACACCAGTCATTGAATTGAGAGGTAAATATATGTTATCTAATCAGCATAGGCCACAGTTACAAAACTCAGCAAGGGCAGGAAGCCAGAAACCTGGGCCATTTGTGTTTTTCTACCGACTACCAAAAGATAACACACAAATATGTATTGATACTAGGACGTATGGCAATGAGGCGCGATTCGTTCGCCGATCTTGTAAGCCTAATGCAGAACTGCAGCACTGTATTGTGAAAGGAGCATTACATGTTTATTTAGCCACTATAGGTGATGTTCCATCTAACACTGAAATAACAGTTGGACATGACACTAATGGAAGTAAGCAGCCATGTGCATGTGGAAATCCTAAGCACTGCAAAGTAAATGGCTTAAATACATTGATACCTCGGAAAAGTGTAGATTATCCACAAAGAGAGAAGAGGAGTCGGAACCGATGTCTCAGTACATCGTCTCCTGTATCATCTCCGATGTCACCACCTCCATCTATTTTGACTACTCCAACTAAAGAAATTGTTGCACCATTTAGTCCAATGATCAAAGTCGAGAAAAAGTCACCAATAAAACATGAATATCCTCCTATGTCACCAGTGAAGGAAATGTTGCCTTTCACCTTTGATGAACCAATAAAAGCTGAAGTGATTGATGTAAAGAAAGAAGAAAGCACAGAAGAGATTGATCTTACAGCCAAAGAAGAGATGAAACCAGAATTAGATGAGCCAGATTTTGTTAAAACTGAATCCAAATTTGAAGAACCTGTTGATGAACCGGAGGTTAAAGAGGAACCTGAACCAATTTTGGACAAACCTGTATTTGAAATTGAAGAAAAGAAGGAAGTAAAGGAGGAGGAACCAGAGCCTGAAATACCTGAGGAGAAAGAGCCAGAGAAAATTGAGGAACTAATTAAAGAAGAAGTTAAAGAGATTAAAGAAGAAGAAAGGCCTATAACTCGTGAATTGGCTGCGAAATCAGCTTGTCATGACCGATCCTCAAGATCAAGTCGTACTACATGCACAAATCAAGATTCCTTAGACGATAAAACAGATGATTCACAAGATAAAATACAAACTCCTTCTAGCAAAGAGAAAGAAAAACGGAAAATGGTAACTATCCTATTTAGTTATTGTACATTAAACATAGAAAGATAATAAAAATGAGTTCCAATTTAGTGTGCTCATCGCATCATGTTTGTATGGATAGACCGATTTTGCTAATTTTTTTTTTGTGTTGGTAATTGTAAGAAGATTCTTATGAGAGAAAATGCAGGTATAATGGGAAAATCAATACTTATTTATTCTAACAATCTGTTAGTTGCTGTTAATTTTAAAGAAATACAAAGCTTGTCAGGTTTGCTAGTGTAATGATTGATTGGTTTTGCAAAAACCAATATGATAGACAATTGTCTGTGATCTCACTGTTCATCTCTGAAATGTGATATTGTTGCTGTTCTTAGTAATAAAGTTTTAAGTTTATTAAAAGAAATGTTTATTGTAGTGATTTAATTTTTAAAATTAATGTTTTTGTACTACAGACACGCGAAGAACGTAAAATGGAAGCGATAATGAAAGCTTTCGAGAGGATGGAGAAAGCTCAACAGAGGAAACAAGAAGTTAAAGAGAGACAGAAGAGAAGAGAGTCTGATCCTCATCCTACAAACATAACAGACAGGGATGACGATGATGACCTCCATTGCAGTACAAAGAAACGGAAGAGGTATATTTTAATATTCTGTTTGCATAATATTTTCTAGACAAAATAAAGTTTTCGAAACTTTATTTTGCAAGTTACGTGTATATAATATAATGTCTTATAATAGTACACAATCATATAAAAGATTATTTAATAAATTTACTTATTATCAATAAAAAACACTTAGAAATAATAGTTTATGTGTGTACAGGCGTAAAGGTCGAGCACGAACCGCATCACAATCGGCCCAATCAGCGCGACGACGACTCAACTCTGCTGACAGCGAAATGCTCACGTCAGGCGACGAGGCGAACGGCGATCATAACGACCATAATGACCATCCTGACACAGACCACAATGACCAAACTGATCACAATGATCATTCAGATGCACCGCCTCAACATGACTCGTTGAATGAGGTATGTCTGTTTTATATTTTTTTCAATGCGTTTATATGGTGAAATGGTAATTTAATGCAGTTTTGATACATCAATAGTTAATAATCCTGAATTTGCACACTGCATCATAGCCTTTAAAACCTGAATCAAATGTTATGAAATTTTACTCAAGGATTTTCTATTGTCTGGGGAGAATGATGTGGACTTTTTTAGTCCGTGGTTCCGTCTAGCTCACTAGCTACAGTCATGTCACTATGGTTGGATGTGTGATAGTGGTTAGAACATCATTGTTTATGGGGCGAAAATTGTTTACCGCACAAACATTTATCTCATTGATCATGTTACATCTATGTCTATCACACAAATGGCTAATATATCAGGGATTGAACCCGATTGGCTTAGTTAATACTCTTGATAACACTGATGCAGGGTTTGTTAGTAAAATAGCAAGTAAAGTAAAAAAAAAACCAGTTCACAGAATATGTCTACCTACCAAGTTTAAGTATAATAAAGTGTAACCTTTTAACGGACTTCAGATTGAGATTGTCTCCATTTGGCTACAAAACCCTAACAAAGTAATTTTTTTGTTAATAAAAAATTATAGCGTTTTGGGAACATGAACCTTTACTACTATCGGACACTATACTCCTTACAAATACTTCATGACAATTACCAAATATTACTAACTCACTCTATACGCTTCTCTTTCGATTTAATTAAAGATAAAGAAAGATAGGCCGGTAAGTTTGTGTAAGTCTAATATTTGGAAGTTAACATCAGGTCTTTGTTAGGAGTGTAATCTCCAGTAGTAATATAGTTTCATGTTTGGAACATTAATTTAGAAAGAAGGAAAGAAAAGAAAGAAAGGAGCAATTATTACGTATTACCAAAAAATATATACAGGCTGTTGATTTGTATTTCCAAGAAATGGTTGAAATAAAGGTGATTGATATTAAACATAGATAACTGAAAAAATACCTTATTAAAACAATGATAAATCTATAGTCTAACATTATAAAGCTGAAGAGTTTGTTTCGCTTTAACACGCTAATCTCGGGAACTCTAGTTCCGATTTCATTAATTCATTAGTGTTAGATTGCCCATTTATCGAGGAAGGCTAGGCTATATATCATCACGCTAAGACCGATAGGAGTGGAGCTCCAATGAAGTAATTATTTCGTGTGGACAAAGTCGCGGACGAAAGCTAAATATTTATATAATTTAAATAAAAATTGAAAATCACTCATAGAATTGCCGCCCAGAACCAAATATGATAAGTTAGCTGAAAGTTCATTGAACGTCGCGTATATTGGTCATAGCGGGGTGAAATCTATATCATTCTCAAACTAAAAATAAATAAAATACAGTTTAAAAAAAAAAGGATTGCGCGCAAAATGTTTTTTTATTGTTTCGATATGTCTTCTTACACTATAAGTTACTTATATATTTTCCGAACACAAAAAAAATTTACACAATAATAAATTTTAACTAAAATAATAATAACAGAACCCTTTATGGGTGAGCCCAACTTGCTCATAACAACTTTTTTGAAATTTCTTTTGACAAAAAAGATATACTTAATGTAATTACTGCTTGACATCTGGTTAACTTTTAAACATATTTTTATAGTTTAAACAGATGCGCAAGTGTAAATGATTTCGTATACGTCGCACATTTGCATCCTGACCTTGATGGTTCTAATGGCAAACTAAATTTAAACAAATCGCTTTATATGTAATTTTATTGATTTATTTAAATGCAACCTTTTAACATTTAAATGTCATTACTAATTATAAATTGTTGTTGATATCCGCTGGCTTTGTTGCGCGTTACTGTATTTCTGCTTAACCGATTTTGATTTAACATATTAAATGTCTTAAAATACTTCTAAATACAATTTTACAAAAACATTGCCAAGATCTGGAGGCCTACCATAAGCTTTGACAAAGCAGTGTTGCCGAAGGAAAGTTTTACTTCCATCATAAAATACCATTACTTTAGTTCGTACCATGAGCATTTAAATCAGTCTTGTTCTATTACTCCATTGAACGAAAGATTTTTGTAAATTTTGTCTATTAGTTACTACATTGCTGTTTTAATTCTTCTTATTTCTTATAAACAAGGTTTCCAATTGTTTTTCACAATATTAATAGCCAATGTCAAGTATAAAACTAAGAGCTCTTACACACGAACGGCATGTTACCAACAGCATAGGTAACTGCAGTCGTCGACACACGTCGGCGCCAGTCGTCGACGCGTCGACCGGCGTCAATGCTTGCCGTCACAACTGCAAGCGTCGCCATTTGTCGGCGACTGCAGTTACCTATGTCGTTAGTAGCATGCCGCTCGTGTGTAAGAGCATTTACATAGATACGTCCCCTTTCGGCAGTCCAAGATTCCTTAATTATAAATATCTTCTCATTCGTTTTTATTTGTTATGCATTCCTCTAGTTAGTCATTTTCGTCATCATATAAAGTCATGTCAACGCCTTAGTTAAAGCGGTGAAACTCTTATGAGCTTGGTTATGGATTCTACCGTCATAATAGCACAGAGAAATTACACGATACATCAATTTCTTAGTAAATATTTCATTTACTGCATTTTAGCTAAACAAAATTGTACACGAGTTTTGGCGCCATCGTGAATGAAGATGGTCGTAATTTTTTCATAGTTATTGAATTTCGTGTTTATATTGAGTGAAATTAGTTAATTTAGGTGGGAATTAGATTAATTTTTTTCAGTGAAAGTGCACAAATCAAGTAATCATGAAGAAATTGGTGTATCGTCTAATTCCTCGCTGCCGCCAAATCTCAATAGACGAGCTTGAGTAACGAAGCCACCGTTTTACTTAAGACCCAGACATGATTTACTGACGACTTATGACTGATGACTAATTATAATTGATTTAAAGTTTGATGCAAATGTTTACTTGACTAATGGCAAAATACTAACGTGAAGGCCAATACCTAAAGAAAGAAAAAAGAAGAAAATTGTACACAAAAATGAAATCGTAGGAAATTATTTGTAAATGATGAAGAACTACGTAAATTAGGTTAAGTAATATAAACATTTCTGGCAATTTCTTTCTGAATTGTTTTTTCCACACTTCCACTACTCATCTGAGACACTTATATGTCGAAAATAACGATTTAAACAAATAGTCTAAGAATTTTTTGTCCGCCCCTTCCATATATAATATTGGCCCGCAACAATTTGTATCGTCAATTTTGAGATATCAGTGTTTGATTGGTAGTCTATTTTTTTCCATTGATTACAAATTCACAATTTGTTTACATACTACATAAAGGCATTTTTAAAACTATATGGGTTTAATATAAAATGCCGTAAATCTACAACTCAGTGCACGCAGGCACATTGCTTCATTATGACAGGTATATAAAATATCTGTTCTATAAAAATAGGTACATTTGCAATTTAGTAGTTTATTAGTTCCAAGTTATTTAATCAAGACATTTTTTGAATTATTTTTTATATTAGTTTTCGTAATACAATTACGCAATTCTATAGGTAGGGTATTAAATAGACGAGGAATCAAGTACCAGGTTGTCCTCTCGCCGTACACGTTGTTTGCACTCTCTGTGCAAAGCCGGTTTTGAGCAACTGCCTGGGTATATACAGGATGATTTAATATCTTCTTAAGTGATTAATTTATCATTTTACATCATTTATCATCGGAAATCAAATCACACTAACAATTTTATGCTTTATTTTTTTAAATGGCAACTTGTCCAACAATATTAAATCCGCTAGCAAATAGGTACCTATTAATTTTTTTAAGATAGCCAATTATGACGTAAAAACAATTCTGCTGGCTGTCAAATTTGACGTTATGGTATGAAATTATTGAATTATACGTCACAAAACTGCTATGTAGCAGTATTGTAAAACTATCCTGTAATAAGATTGTTTAGCGGCGTCATGGTACGATAAGTCGATGTAGCATTAAAACATTCCTGACTTAAGAGCTTATGGTAGACCCCCTGTTCCTAATACATACAGCTTGGTGGAATATTCTTTGATAAATTGGTTTGATTTATGCTGACTTCGTCGCGCGTTCGTATTTCTGCTAAACCGATTTTGGTTAAACATATTACGTGGCTATAATACAATGTGTATGTTATAATACTTCTAGATACAAATGTATTGAATATTTTTTTCCAAGACTAATACATCTTGATCAAATTGCTCAAAATTAAACTTGTTATCAACGGACTTAAACAAGTAATTAGTCTCCTGCTTTGTAGAACCCTTCCAAACGTTTCGAACGGATCAAATAGGATCTATTTAAACGATCAACGTAAAACAGAGCCTTATAGCTTCCGTATCATATTGATATTTGGTCGTTTTATACTGAGTTTTGCGACTATAATTAGCTACAAAATGTGTGATTTAGAAAAAAAATACGGAAGAATTTGTAAAGCATATGCTAGAAAACGAAAATGAATGAACGAAATCGGGCTAAGCGTTAAAGAATTTATAGCCAAATTTACATTTCGGCTATAAATCAATTAACGCATACCCCCCTCTTCCACAGGAACCCTTAGTAAAAGGGATAAAAGTAGCCTATAACCTTCCATGGAACATAGATACTTGTCGAATTCCATACAATCAATTTAGTAGATGCGGCCTAAGTTTCGACATTGCTGCCCATTGCAAGATTAGCAACTGATCTAAGCTACGTATGAATGCAATGTGCGAATAAGTTCACCCTTTCAGCTTTTCCTAAATATGTTTTTTTTTATCTGTAATCTTCAGTAATATGTAATCATGGATTTTTATTCGCAGGACCTGGGGTTAAGTTCTGCGTGTCTTCTAGTTGAAGCGGCTGTTGGATCCGTGGAATCCGCCTTTAAATTGCCTAAAACTAAGAAGACCATGGCAACAGAATGGATTGGTCGATCACCAGAGCGAACACCATCACCATACAACTCGCCATACAGACCCTCACTCGTATCTGCACCCTCACTGGAAAGCTTGGTTCGTGTGGCATCTACCATGATTGGGGATCTCAGTGCTAATCAGGACTACCATGATGAAGAACCTCGCTCACCGCCTAGAACACCTGGAAGAGAGAGGAACAGGCCACCCAAGAAAGCTAAGAGAATCACCAGAAGTACACCAACTGTGGAGGTGGCTGAAATTGCGCCAGCTATGCAACACAGTGCCAAGAAAAGGTGGCTACGGCAAGCTATTAGTGAAGAGAGTGATTCTCCTAGCACTGGTATTTACAGTTTAAAATCCTTCATCTGTTTATAATTGATGAGAAATATTGTGGATAATTTGATATTGATTATAATTCAATCGCGTTAAAAAAAATTTAAATTACGTTCTAAACTCTCCTGGTCGAATGTAATCAATTGGCTATTAAATTGCTCCAGGATTGCAGAACTTTTTTTGATCTTTTTTGGGTTAATTGATCTATTTTCTTAATGTAGTTTTTAGTAGAAATTGCTATGTAATTTAAAGCCGAAAGTAAATCTAGTTTATAGTTCACAGGTTATAAAATTATGTAATCACAGAAATCAATTATAAGCAGATGGGTATTCACATAACTTAAGAGAATGTGTAAATGCTATGTTCAAAATAGATGTTTTTGTTTCAGAGTCGCCACCGAATGAAATGGTCACACCGTTGAAGAAGAGACGTCTAGCGCGTGAATCACTTTCCTGTGAACAAAACACTATTGTGCCCGTAAGTTAATATGCAATAAAATTACTGCTAAAATCTTTTCCGTAGGTTCTTTTAGTTTTTTGATATAATTAATATTTTTATGCAGTGTAATGAAGAAACGTCACCAGTGCTCACTTCAGAAGATTCACCAGTTAAAGAAGATTCACTGGCATTGGCAAGGCAGTATAAACGAAGTATTATGGATATGTACAGTCGAGATAGAACGCGATCTGATAGTGGTCAAGGGTCAGACGATCCATGCAACATAGACCATGACCTTCTCAATGTAAATATCAAAGGACCCCATGACTCCGAAAATATTAGAAGGATAATTGGAGTTCCGACTCCAGAAGAAGAGTTGCCACCTGAAATTATAAAACCTGAAAACATACAAACAAATAATAATAATTTAGAATTAGAAGAGACTAATTACAATAAAGTTGTACCTATGGAAATTGATACGACGATTATAACGCAATCAAAGATAGAATCCAACGAAAATAGTAATGAGGTCAAAGGCATGGACAGTCCCAATGATAAAGTCCATAGCTCTCAATCAGCAGACACTAGCGGCAATTCATCACCTCAACGCGATGAGATGGATGATATTCAGAAGAAAATCCATTCCTTTCACACAGAAAATATATTAATATTGAAAAGCAGAAATAAAAAGCCTCCAAAAGAAAAACGGAAAAAGGTGAATTTAAATTTTGACCTTAATATGGTTGATGATCAGATTAGTATCCAACTCAGAACAGAGAATGATACAGAGTACAAATCGCCAGAGATAAATGGTGATCTTCATGATGAAGTTAATGCACATGAAGATAAGATGCATGTTTCTCCAGAGAATATACCACTACCACCAGTAGAATCAATACCATTGCCCTTGCCACCAGAAAACATACCTTTACCTGAAGAACCAGTACCAATGCCCGTTGTACTTCCTCCAGAAACAATCCCTCTTCCAGAGGAACCTCCGAAAATAATCAAATCTTTATCACCCCCTCTCACACAGAAGCAAGAAGAAAAAGAACCTATAGAAAGGCCATCAGTTTTGGAGAAGACCCTCCCATTTTCAACCCGTTTCAGTTCAACGGGATTATTCTCAGGGATATTTAGCAATATATCCAAAACATTTGAAACGGAATCGTCTATAAATGAGAACATACCTAACATGTCTTTAATTAAAAGTGCAATAGATAGGACTACAAGTTTAGATAATAGTTTGTTCGATAAAGACAGTATTAGCCCAGTGGATGAACTGAAAAGTGTCCAAGAGATATTGACCCGAGTTAACATGATGGACTCAAATAATAGCGTGTTGTTATCGGGAGTGTTGAGGGCGGCGCCGAGCCCGCGGGCCGGGGCGGGGTCCGGGCCGGCGGGGGCCGCGCCCCCCTTCCTCGGTGGGTCCGCCGCCTCGCCCGCTGCCTCTGTGCTGCCTCTGACTCCGGCCACGAGGCAGCGAGTCGACCCGCGACTGCACCCGCCTCCTGTGGACAAACCCAAACCTGTCCGGAGAAAGGTAAATACATTGAACTTCATATAATCTTTGTATAATGGACTTACATATGAACTACAGTATAATGTGTCGCTAACAAATTAATTGTGATTTCTTTGGTATTATGTATAATAATAATCAATGACTGGATTATCAACATCCATATACTAATGTTATAAATGTGAAAATTCATTTTTCAACAAAACTTTACTTGTCTTAGCCGAAATTATGCATCCCACTATTTAAATAATTTGTATAGATTTTTTATTAGTGCAAATAATTAATGACATCTTATCAGCGTATAATTTTTTATTGAAAATTGCAATCTTGATGCATTGAAATCAGTCATCTGTTGCATTTTTGCATAGTTGCATTGCAACAATGTTATTTATATATAGAAATACTCTCAAATTGTATGGAATAAGATGCCTGCTCTATTCTATCACCAATCGGAAAAATTGTAAACAAGTTGAACAACAAGTCTAAAGAAATTCATTGAAATGTAACATGTGACTGAATGTCCAATTCCAGAAGTGTTTGTATGTGTATTGCGTGTTTACTGTAAATATACTCATATGCTTAAATATGATGGTAGGATGTTTCATTTCAGCTTAAACTATCTTTAACATAATTAGGTACACACACCTCTTTTTTCCTGACAGCTGATATAAATCCTGTGGATGAGTGACTTAACTACCTTTGGCTTGCCAGCACTCACTGGTTTGTCTTAAACTTCCATAAGTTACACCATACAATTCTATACGGTGAAAAGTATTGGAGTACATAGCCAATGTTTTCTAGATTATTGTTTGCCCTTATACTAATGTACAGAAGCTGCACTCTCAGACATAATACAAGCAAAATTTAAACTTAAGATGTAGTTTAAAGGCTTACAGTTATATTGCGCTGAGCTAACAACCTTACATAAAATGACACACATGCCAATCAAAATTTAAACTTAAAAATGTAAGTTGACTGCTCAAGGTTTGGTTTAAAAAAACCTTCATGCGAAATGCCTTCATGACTGAAGTTGAGCTGCGTACTGAATACTCTACTTATACCAAATTGCATCACAATTAGCTTAGGTAGTTTAGGTTAGACCTAAATAAACATATTTTCACATTTATAACATCAATGTGGATTACATTAACCAGACTGTTTATACATAAGCTTTGCAAATAATAATAGGATCACCATAACTATTATTCATCAAAAATATAAATCTGAGTTATAACAATGCTAGCTGAGAACCGTTACATAAAAAGTATTACATGTTATTTAGTTATTAATTTTTAATACTTAAATTTGCCGTTGCATAAATTATTATCAAGGTTTTGATAAGAGTAAATATGTATAGCCTTGAATGATATCATGTTTTGTTTTGGTAGGATTGATGTTAATGTAAAAGTAAATCTCGACTGTGATGTAAAAAAATAGGATTAATATGTTTATTTTTTTGTTTAATGCACTGCTCAAGAATTTTGAACCATAATGGACTTTTATGTTTAGACAAGTTGCCTGTATTTATGATTACGACATTGTGAACTTAAGTTTTTCATTTATTCAAATACTAATGTGCACCCATGGCTTTGCCGTGTGGTTTTAAACTGTTATTTTGTTCCATCAAAGATAGCTTTGTAGAGATTTTGTTGAAACATACTTGGCTTTGATTTTAAGTTGTTTAAATTTTTAAGTAATCAAAATCCAATTTAAATTTATCTAGTAGCTTTCCAGTAATGTGATAATAGATACATAGATTAACAGATCAGAATTTCAATTAAATTGGGTTTGTTAAACTAAATTATTTCATCTGGATGTTACATGTGAGGTCATGCACACTTTTTTTGATAATTTGCTATGTGTTTTGTTGCAAAGCGAGTCATATTTATTACTCATGTATGTGATTTATACACGTTTTCCGAAAAATTAATGTTTAGTGAGATAGTGATAAAGTATATCCAGCTGGGGATGATAATGGGGTCTGGGATAATACTTGTATTATTGCTAAACATTTGTGTTACTTTTGTTATTTCTCGTTATCAGATCACTTTTTTTAATAATCACGCAAGCAAGAGGCACGTCTAGTAAAAGAAGATGCTATTTACCACTCGGCTGTCTATGTGTGACGGGGTATCAAACGGGGTTTCTTGGCGTTTCTATGTGAGAGTTTTTTAAAATCGGACTTCGTAATTATTAAAACTGTTGTGTACCACATAAATATTAGCCTACCATTTTTTTTTACTGGTGGTACGAAGAATTTTATTGTATGTGTTTGCAGCTCTCTATAAGCGAGTACCGCAAGCGTCAGCTGGGGAGTACGGGCGCGGCGGAGGAGGGTGGGGAGACGTCCGGGTCGGGGTCGGGGTCGGGCGGGGAGGGCGCGGGGTCGGGCGGGGAGGGCGGCGAGGGGGAGTGGTCGCGGGGCTCGGCCTCGCTGTCGCCGCAGCGGCTGGACGCCGTGGCGTCCGCCGCCGTCGACGAACTCGAGCAGCGCCTCACGAGGGACCTGCCCATCCCCGCCCAGCCCGCACACGCCCAACACGCGCCCAACGTGGCTCTACCCAAAGGTCAGTACTACATGGACTACACCACAAATACAAATACCGGATATCTATAAGCATTTAACACTGCTAGTAAAGCACAACACAACAGGATCAATATAGTTACCTGTACTTGTTTAATTGTATGAAGAGTGTGTGGAGGAAACAAGGAACAAGGCATGTCTGCAAGGATCGCGATATCTGGCACTCGATACTCTGTGCCTAGCGGGTAAGGAATGCGACTTGAAGATATGTATGCGCGCGTTGAAAATTGTTTATAATATGCTGGGAAAATATCCGGAATATTTTCCCAGCATATTATATTCTAAACATTTTTTAAAGAAAAATATTATTCACTAAGTAGTGAGAGTTTATAAAGTCAAAGTAATTGTCACATTTGCAACAGATTTTTAAACAAAATGGCAATATTATGGCCAAGAAACAACTGCGTTTCTTGTACCACATTTGAAAAGTCAATAACACACATCACCGTCTACATACTCAAATAACACTGGCTTAATTATGTTATTGTTTAAAATGCGTCCCTCTCTATTTTTAACTTTATAAAATTCAATTTAAATGTTTTCGTCCGACACCTGTTCCGGTGCCAAGTGCAAAGTACTTTGGTCGAGAATAACCTTTTTGTAAATGTACCTATCAAACAAATTTGTCATTTGTTTCGATGATGCCCCAAAGTGAAAATCGATCAGTCGATGCAGTGTAGAGTGTGTGTGCGATGTGTGTGTGTGTAGGTGACATGTGTGTGTGTGTTCAGGCGTGTTCGACGCGATGCCGACGGCGTCCGAGCGGCAGCGGGAGAACCTCAGCTCGCGGCTGCGGCGGGAGTTCGGCCTCGCGCTGCCCGACGACACGCTCGCCCTCCCGCCTGGTACGCACGCTACACATTACACACTACACACTGCACACACTATAGTGTTTGCGTTTAAACGACCCAAATGTATGGAATGATTGTCAACGCCTCTAGCGAGAAGTTGAAACAACTAAATCATTTCATACATTTGAATCGTCTAAACGCAAACGTAGCAGGGAATTAAAAAAAATGTACGAAAACTGATACATTGACTGTCATCGCATCAGGCCTGAACGAATGGACCAATTTTGATTTTTTTTTGTGTTAGTTATTCTCAGGAAAAGGTTTATATGAAAATAAAATCCGGGTTGAAATCCGGTATGAAAATAAAAACAATGTTTTAATCCAAACAAACTTAGTAGCTGTTATTGTCAAGGGATACGAAGATCGCTGGGTCGACTATTCCAATTCTATTCTATTGTCAGATCAATGTTGATGTAGGCTCGGATCTTCCACTATTAGAGAGACCACACTGATAAGGATGTCAACATGGAATTGATGATTTTACGTTTTACAAAAATGTTTGATTGACCAATAAACCAACCTCCATACTTTTTAATACTAAAAATTATAATGTTCTTTCTAAAATAGAACCTATAATTAATCGCCTTTGTGGTCTAGCGATCCAAGTGTTGGATTTGACTTCATGAGGTCCCAGGTTTGAATCCCGGGTCGGCAACAAAATGAAAATGTGACATTTTCAATTTTCTAATAAAAACAAGTTGCACGGGATTGGATATGTACCCGGTTGGCGATAGGCTTGCCACCTATCACATTGTGGGACTTAGTGTCTTCAGCTAGTCGTGGGTGCCCCGGTTTTGCCTCTGTCTACTCCTTCGGTGATATGTGCTTGAAGATTCTATGTTCTCTTTTACCGATTGCAGCAGCAAAAATTGTGACTTTTTATAGCACATTTTGACATATGTCATTTGTCCACAGAGCGACACGGGGCGAGGTAGAGGCCAATCATCGGCAGTCGTCAGTTGACAGTTTTCCGGGAGTACAAATTGTTTTTATTTTGTAAATAATGTATATAGTAGATACTCGCACTGTACTTGTATAATGGTATAGAGATTTTTTTTTATATTATATGTACGTTTGTGTATTTTATCGATATGTTTATTTATTATAGGGAAAGTCGTCTAGGAGTTTTTTGTACGCATAATGTGTAATTTATATTGTTTTTATTGTTTGTTTTTAATTTTTTAGTGTGTATAATCGAGTCTACGCTCGTCCTAGGTGTCTAGTTCGTAGTTAATGGAGTAAGTCTAGACGTGTCGATGTATCAGCCATGTTTTAGATTTACCAATGTGGTATAATTGATTTGACCGCCTCCGTGATGACCATCACAAGGCGGACCGCGAGTGTATGCTGGTCGCGTTAGGTTGTAGGCGTTAGGTTGCCAGCTTGGAATTAGGTAGTGGTGAATGTTTTTTTTTATACAGTATAACAAAAATACATAAAACCTTTTTTTATAATTATAATGGCACTACATATTATTATATTTGGGTTGGGAAAGATTTTAATGGGATATTTGATACTAACAAAACCTACAATACTAACGCGATCCGTTGTAATTAGCACAACGCTTTCACATATACACTTTGTTTTCAGTAAATATACTATGTCAAGCTGATTTTGCCTTTATTGCCATAAAAATAAAATAGAATATAAATTCAAAGGTGATAATTTGACCACAACGAATAAGTCGTTATATCTTGAAACCAGTGAATGTTGATAGGATTTGAGAATTTCTTTTTATTTGTGCGTTGAATAAAAAAAACACATGCAATGCAAAAACACCATCACAAAGGTTGCCGCCGTCTTAAATTTTAATGTAAAAATAATATTTAGTCTACACATCTAAAGATATTAACATAATCAAGTCGATAAAATAAAGTCGTAAACAGTTAAAGCTAGAGCTAGAGCCTTTGTGGTCTATGTGTGTTCTAAATTATTAGGTCGACTTGATTATGATGGTCTTAAAGGTCCATATTTTATGATATATTTAGCTTTTATATTATACATTTGTTTTAATTTTAATATTTCACAAATAAACAGCTTGTTCAATGTCAATTTATGATTACAGTTTTTGTGGATTATATAACATTAACCTGTGTTTTTGTAAAGTTCTCCAACAATTATAGTTTTTTGCTTCAGAGTGTAATGATGTTTCTTTTTCATTAAATTTTACGAAAAATGTATGAGCCGTAATTATTACCCTTTTAAATAAAACACAGTTTTGCTGATTATGTTTGACCATTATTGTTCACACAAAATATATTCTAATTTTCTTTTAAATTAATGTGTTATGATATTCAGATTCAACAAATATGCATTTGAGCCTTTCGTGGCTATTCTAGCCTAATAAGTTCAAAATAATTCTAGCTTTTTTAAGCAACTTTTATACTAATCATACTATAAATCAATTGGAAGCGTCTAATTATTGGTCACTGCCTGTAATATATTATTTTTTAACAACTTATGAGGCTATTTCGACACTGATTGAAATTAAGTGTTTTTTCTTCTGTTTCATTTTTATGTGAATTAGGTTATTTTAACATTATGATTTTACGTGGCTGTTTAATTACAATTTATATTCTAATATTGAACATTTATCTATTTGTTAAATCACTTTTGTTATATGACATATTAAGCTGTTTCAATAGAGATTTTCCCGTCTGTATTATTTTTTAAGAACAGGAAATCTGGTTTCTAATTTGCAACGTTTGGTTAATGTTTTCAAATTATACCCAAGTTTTTGTAATTTTTGCAAAATTCCCAGATTCAAGTTTTTATATTATTTGTTTTTGGTCTCACCACTGACATTCTTATTAACACTATACCTCACCCCCAAAAACATTATTATGTTTATTTAGTTTTTTTCAAATCAAGAAGAGATTGATGCGGTAGTCCAACCTATTAATGTTAAGACAAGTCTTAATGTCATCCATGTCAGTATAAGGCGTTATTAACTTTAGTATTTCCTTGATCATGCATTTAGTAGTATCTATATTGCACCTTTTGGCTCCAAAATTTAAATTCCGTCCAATAGTTTATTGTAAAGCACTTACTAAACTATGGACAAAAATAATTTTACATAGACTGTCACTGGTTTTAAAGTATTTTTTCTAATAAAAACAAAATATCGGTATGGACAGTTCAAAACTTGCATAAATTTTGGTACAAAAATGTACGTATAAAATTATGTAAGGACTTTTGGTACTGACTGTATCTGCGTTTTATAAAATCTACCTACTGTTTTTTTTTTAAATTAAATACTTTGCATTTTTGGGCATTCCCAGTCTGATATAGAACAGAAGAGAGTAAAACAGAAAATGGCCCCTAAAATTATAAGGATGTATACATAAGACCGTACTTCGGCTCAAGGAAAAGTCTATAAGTAAAGCTGGCTTTACAGTATTTCATAAAGTTCTAAATTCAAAAAACTAGACGCCTGGTCTAACTTTAGTAATATTATGTATTATAAATAAATATTCGTGGGAAAATACGGTGCAATGTCTGAATTAAAAGCTGTTCTCACTCAAATATATAAAAATTGTTTAACAGGCCAAGTACCGCCTAAACTCTAAAATTGGCTTAGCGTTTTACGATTTTATGTACAGATATTTGCATCCTACTCACTTACAATGTCACGAGTTTCTACATATTTTAAAGAAGGAAAAATATTGACGTGGTTGGAGTCGGTACTAGTGACCTTAGCGCACGAGTTATTGCTGCTCTAATCAAAAGAGCAACCACGATCCAAATTTTACCGAAACTTACTACCTTTCGTAGTAGGTAGTTAGGTATTTGACATACGTATGCCCCGTTGTACATGACCAATGTAAAAAGTGACATATTACGGTGCGACAGTCGCATGTGTCTTCAAGTGCTTAGTATATGAAAATTATTCCTCCGCTATCTTGAATCCAATTCAACTTTACTTAATTCGTGAGTCGAGCTCGAGTCCAAACTGCGCACTGAAATGTTTTGTAGGATTGACATTAATATACACAATTTATCAATTAAAATGTGTTCCTTGTAAACATTTACGTAAGCAATACAAAAAACATCTACTTTGTAATGGAATGTGACAAGTATATTATTACTATCTGTTGATAATTGTATTTCATAAAGCGGTTGAAAGATATTGCCACATTGAAGTCTGTTTTTACTGTCAGCAAAATAATCACCTCGGCCATTTACCCTATGTATTAACTAGTAATTATGTTGCTGACTGTATTAGCAGCAGCATGTAGGAAGTAGGTACCACTTGATTTTATTAAACAAAGATTTTCAAGCACTAGTAAAATCCGAAAGTATTTATGGTCTATGTATTTTTTTTAATTAATTTGTCCCTTTATGAGACCGGCTAAGACCTTTAGGCCATACTGCCACGTGAAATGACTACGACCATCTTTCACGATAGCGTTAAAACCATAGATTTAGGATATTGTAGATTAACAAAGTCAGTTAAAAAGCGAAACCAAAAAAAATATGCGTGAGTGTGAGTAAATTGTTTAAGTATGAGCTAAAAAAAGGGTTGTTAAAAAGGTCACGTACGTTATCGATATCGATAAATTAACAAACTAGAAGTAAATTAGCATATTTTCTTTACCCTCATCTATTATGATATAAACAATATCAAATTTTATGTTTTATGACTATTAAGACATTGTATTCGTGAAATATTGGCTTTATCAACTTTTTATATGACTTAAGACAGCAATCAAGCATATGACTCTCCTTGTGGTTATGGACAACCGCAGATTATTGACATACATCCTATAGGTGCATTGCTGTCCTGTAACTAGAATGTTCAGGCGTAATGTGCAAGTCTAGCTTCCCAAGCTTTCCCACCGGAACGAATGTTTTTATAATCAAATTTAAACTATTTTAGTTACTGCTACTGGTAATCTTCTCGTCAGCATTATGGTTTTCAAATAAAAATAAATTAATAGGATCACGCAGTAAAAAGTTACGAGGTAACACACATAAAAATACGTTCGATTTGAAATCCTCTTCTTTTTTAATTCGTTTAAAAATTACCAAATGTGAGTGATTCAGGGAATAATTTATTAGACATAAATAGAATATTGCAAAATTAGTAGAATTCGTATGTAACGCACATAGGCACTGGACACAGCTTGCTAAATAAATGAACTCACAGACGCGTCCAAAGCACTGGACGCAAGTAACGAAAACACGTAAGTATATGCGTCGATGGCAGTGAATGCGTTAATGATTAAACTTAATAATATCAAGTAATCATAAAAAGATTACGTATAAGCGCATCTCAGTCTTAAGTAAAAATGTATTTTATGAAACGCAAGTTGGTGAAACAACCAATGTTGAAATCTCTTGCTAAAGAGTATTTATACTCTTTGGTTGACATTCATCGATATTAAGGACATCGCCGCGTTGTCAAGCCCTAGCGTAAACAAACAATTTATTATTTTACTTAATATCTTTGCTTATTCCGTTGAAGGGTACAAAACAATATAAAACAATGCAAATAAATATATTGTAAAAATACTTTTCTGAGCAGGTTAATAGCAAAAAAACTAACAAAACGCAGTTCTAAATATTCTTATGTCAAAGTTGTATTTACCTATGAAATGTGTATTTATTAGGATTGTAACGTTTTGTAACATCACAAGCTCTTACAGAACACGACATCGTAATCGCCTTTATATTTTCTTCTATTTAAATAGTAAGATTATGAAATTAATTCACAAAATTCACAGCGACGCATTATGACGGGAATACTATGAACTCTTACTCGCGTAAATATTGGCACATAGGTACCTGACTCACTCTCTCTGTTCCTCTAAGGCAATTTGCACCTGATAAGGACTTCTCTCTCCCACGCTTTGTTGATCTTGTACATTCTAAATCTATGGTTAAAACTTGGTCTATGTATGCTACTTGTTTCCATTTAGTTTCATAGATAATATGAAAAAAATAGAACAATTGGGCTACCATCAAAACTATAATGGGTGGTTATCACTTTCAACATCATATTTATTAACGAACGCCCTTAGAATGGCTCATTTAAATTTAATTAGTAATTACTCAAAATCCATGTTGTTTTAATAATTTATCGCATACAAACGACGTGAAGCTTCACCATTCTCCAATTCAGTTTATAATATGTGTCAATCAATAATAAACTAAATGTGTGTCTACTTAGAAAATAAACTGTAGGCAACATCACCATTGCAATGATTGTATACCTCAAAGAGTATTAAATACTACGTAATAAGATGCGGGACTTCGATAGATACATAGCAAACCCGAATTTTGTATAAAATTTACTCAAACTGACACGTGTCACTTGACATAACATGGTGACAAGGTATAACCTGTATAACTTGAAAGTCTAAAGGCATTCAGAGATATAAGGCAACTAGTGTCATATGATTTAGGCGAATAAAAAACATAGCAAACT
>NJDC01000311.1:116054-128040 GCA_002245475.1 Calephelis virginiensis | reverse complement strand
AATGAACTCACAGACGCGTCCAAAGCACTGGACGCAAGTAACGAAAACACGTAAGTATATGCGTTGGTGGCAGTGAATGCATTAATGATTAAACTTAATAATATCAAGTAATCATAAAAAGATTACGTATAAGCGCATCTCAGTCTTAAGTAGAAATGTATTTTATGAAACGCAAGTTGGTGAAACAACCAATGTTGAAATCTCTTGCTAAAGAGTATTTATACTCTTTGGTTGACATTAATCGATATTTAGGACATCGCCGCGTTGTCAAGCCCTAGCGTAAATAAACAATTTATTATTTTACATAATATCTTTGCTTTTTCCGTTGAAGGGTACAAAACACTCTTATATTATATATAAAACAATGCAAATAAATATATTGTAAAAATCCTTTTCTGAGCAGGTTAATAGCAAAAAAAATAACAAAACGCAGTTCTAAATATTCTTATGTCAAAGTTGTATTTACCTGTGAAATGTGTATTTATTAGGATTGTAACGTTTTGTAACATCACAAGCTCTTACAGAACACGACATCGTAATTGCCTTTATGTTTTCTTCTATTTAAATAGTAAGATTATGTAATTAATTTACAAATTTCACAGCGACGCATTATGACGGGAATACTATGAACTCTTACTCGCATAAATATTGGCACATAGGTACCTGACTCTCTCTGTTCCTCTAAGGCAATTTGCACCTGATAAGGACTTCTCTCTCCCACGCTTTGTTGATCTTGTACATCCTAAATCTATGGTTAAAACTTGGTCTATGTATGCTACTTGTTTCCATTTAGTTTCATAGATAATATGAAAAAAGTAGAACAATTGGGCTTCCATCAAAACTATAATGGGTGGTTATCACTTTCAACATCATATTTATCAACAAACGCCCTTAGAATGGCTCATTTAAATTTAATTAGTAATTACTCAAAATCCATGTTGTTTTAATAATTTATCGCATACAAACAACATGAAGCTTCACCATTCTCCAATTCAGTTTATAATATGTGTCAATCAATAATAAACTAAATGTGTGTCTTTTTAGAAAATAAACTGTAGTCAACATCACCATTGCAATGATTGTATACCTCAAAGAGTATTAAATACTACGTAATAAGATGCGGGACTTCCATAGATACATAGCAAACCCGAATTTTGTATAAAATTTACTCAAACTGACACGTGTCACTTGACATAACATGGTGAAAAGGTATAACCTGTATAACTTGAAAGTCTAAAGGCATTCAGATATAAGGCAACTAGTGTCATATGATTTAGGCGAATAAAAAACATAGCAAACTTTTTTTATTTTTTATATGAAAGTTATGCCAAACGTATACCTTATAATATGGTAATCTATCTACAATAATTGCTAGGTATTATATACAAGATATAGAACCCAAAACGAACCCTCGTTATTATTAAAAGTTATGTATGTTTGCCTTCATTGTTCATGTTCACGCCAATAATACTGAACGGATTTTTACCAAATTTTGTGTAGTAGTTAGTAGATTATAGGCTTATACCCCGAGTCAATATTTAGCATACCATTTACTGCGGGAAAATCCATTACTAGCCATGAAAAGGACATTAGCTCCCAATTGATCAAAGACAAAATCTGAACCTATTTCTTTCATCAATTTGTTTGACTTTCTAAAAAAAAATTAATTTGCTGTTTTTTGAAAAAAATATACAATGTGCCAATATCTTAAAATCGATTGTAATGCTACTTAAATCTCGACACAGCATAATCTTTTTAGATTTAATGAAACGCTGCAATATGTCGCCTAAGGCAAATATATACTAGTGAAATAAATTATAATTAACCGATTTATTTAATATTTTTGTATTATTAAGATGGAATTGTAGTTTTATTATTTTTCTATTAAAATTTTAGTATAACTTTCGATATGTAGTCATCTAGACATGGCCATGTAAATAATTCGATCTGGTTGTTAATAGATAGATAGAATATGTCGCTTTGTTCCGGTGTTAAAGTGCATTTTGCTGTGTGTACGGAAAGGTTTATGATCCTTTGCGGAAATGCGATATACATTGCGTGCCATAATGTGTGCACGACGAAATATACATGCACTTTTGGAACTTACAAAGCGAAGGAGACGGTCGCTTCGATCTGTCTTAATAAAGTTATTTTTCAAATTGAAAGGCAATCAAGTGGGTTTCTTGATTTAGAATTGGATTTGCGCTCGAAACGACACGACTATGACATTTGTTTTGTTTGTTCCAAGATTGCGAAAAATTGAAAGTGAATTACAGAAGGATAGTTACTATAGGCGTTATGTAGGGTTCGTTGTAAGTGTATAAAGTTTGTCTAAGCATTGTTTTATATTGAAGTGTAAAATATTTTTGTATAAAGGAGCTAGAATTGTATATACGACACCAGAATGCGCTGTCACCGGATCCGTTTGTAGTATATTAGTGGAAATCTTTGTGATATAAAAATCTTTTTAAATATCATACGGTAGCAGTGTCTGTACATAATATAGTTGTTAATATAAGCAAAAAGCTACATATATTTTGTTAAATGATTGAAACGCACTCTTCATTTGCCTCGTATAAGTTTGTACAACTCGCGCAGATAAATATGGAATTAAAAATGGCGTATCATCGCAAGTGTGCAGCTGGCACATTATTTTTTACTAATGTTACAATTTAGAATATTTAAATAAGAAAAAAAAACTAAATGGTTTGGTTCTGCAACTCAAGCTTAATTTTTATGTGGGTGTTATCTGCGTGGTAACAGTAACAGTGCAAACAAGACATGTATAGATGCGACGCCATTTTTAATTTTATTTATTTGCGCGGGCAGTAAAATGTCCCACCTCGGCCTGCCCTGTGACGGTTAATATAAGTATTTGATGATGGACTATTTGAAATAGATTTAATATAATTTTTTAACTGTAAGTGGATCATAAAATAGAGCTGTATATTATCCAGATGTTAAATATTATTATTTCCTCCTTAATGTTTGAACTAAGCATGTGTAAAATTTAAAATAATATAGAATAACAGATGTTATGATAATTAATTACATAAAATCTTCTTTTGAAAACATTGCCTTTTCTTTTAGCCCTTGGAATATGAAAATAAATACGTATACTTACTATCTTGACGCGAAGCTTAAGTTGTCGGTAGTGAGTATCGAGTGACAAAATATGTCACATCCTTCCAAACCTGCCGAGCTTTATTCACATTCATTACTCTTTTTATACCAACACGCAGGTTTCTGCGTCTCTTGACACCACTCTCCTATAAAACCTGCTCAAATGGATCGTGGAATTTTTACCTAGATTACCCTAGGTATCTACATACATTTGCATTGTACATGTTTCTCAAACCTTTCATCTGTCATTCTTACCACATATACATGTATATTTTCGTTCGAATACAAAAAATGGTTATGTTTTTTGGTGCCATCGTGATGAGATGGTCGTATTTTTTTCATTATTTTTGAATCTCGTGTTTATATTGAGTAAAATTGGTTAATTTAGGTTTGAATTATATCAATTTTGTTAATTGAAAGTGCACAATTATAATAATCCTGAAGAAATTTGTATATTTCCTCGCTGACGTCAAATCTCCTAGATGAGCTTGAGTAACGAAGCCACCGCTTTACTCAAGACCCTGACCTGACATGACTTTGTACATAATGACTTATGACTATAAGAATTAACTAACTTGACATTGGCAAAGTAGTAGTGAAAAACGATCGAAAGCCATATTTATTAAAGAAGAAGAAAAATGCTTGTTGAACGAAAAATCGTCCGTGTTATGGCTATTATTAAAACGCTCACGATGCGGTACGGCCATCACAGGATGACCACGAACCAAAATTGATGTCGTGGATGTCACGTTTTGTAACCACAACGCGTTGTGGCAATATAAAAAAGCCATGACGAGCTTTTCGGTCGACATCGTATCTAACCTGGAACTCAATAGTGTCTATCAAAAAGTATAACATGCAACTCATAATCGAGTTTTGGCACCTTTTAGTTAATATGGTCTCGGTTTTTTCGTAATTATTTGATTTCGTGTGCATATTGAGTATAATTGGTCAATTTTATTGGCGTTTTATTTAATTAAAGTGCATAAATGAAGTTTTCTTAATTACTCTTACATTTACTCGTTAACGCCAATTTTCACTAGGTAAGCTTCAGTAAGAAGGCCACCGCTTTACCCAAGACTCCAACATGAATCAATGACGTCTAATATCAAATTTTGAATAATATTAGCCTGATTTTGCTAAATCAGGTAGCTTTATACAAACCGAAACTTAACTAACGGTAGTATGCATTAGCATGCCAAAAATTAAAAAAAAACCTTTTATATATGTCGCGATTACTGTAGCTTAAAATGAACGCTTGCCATCTGGTACATAACTGTTCCTTTATAGACAGTTACTTTACTCTTTTCAAATCTGGACATCCTTGCTCTTGTACCCACCGCAAGTCAGTATTCTTTTTCGTTACGGAAACTCGTTTTTTAAAAGTGATAATGACAACAAAGTAATAGTTTTGTTGCATTAGCAGTTTGCAAAAATATCCAATGACCCACAAGCTTTACCACCTATAAAGGATAGAGCCCAGTTGGACGGGGCGCATCGCAGTGCAATAATCCGCCTAGATCGCTTGCATACATTTTGTATGGGGCAACGCCCATTGGGCCGGGGCGCATCGGCGCGGATTTCCGCGAGGCACCCCGCACGCATACCCCAATGCGGCCTACAGTGACCAAAGATCATGATATCACTGTTAATAAAAGAGCACTATGGTATTTTAACGCTAAAGTTTCATACGACAACTACTAGAGGCGCCACTTTTCATTAAGATTCGTATAACAACTACTAGATGGCGCCACTTTCCATACTTGACGATCTTAACGTCGAGCGGCCTCTATACAAATTACCGCCGATGCGATGCGGCCCGGCCCGCATCAGTGGGCTTTGTAATGCGATGCGCTCCGGCCCGACACGCTCCGTCCCGTCAACAGTGGGCGCTATCCATTATACGTAGTTAATCTGGTACGATTTAAATGGCATTTTGGCAAGTATGAAACAATAATTCAAAGAATCTTGACTCCTAATATATTAGGCCAGAAAAATATCAACAGCAACGACCTTTGGTGAGCGTCTTGAGAGTTCATTATTAGGACGACTTTTAGAAAAAAAAAATTATTTACCTTCTGTAGTAGTTGCCTCTTTGGTGTAGCGCACCGGTGTTAGACTAGACTTTATAATTCCTAAATTCGATCAACGAGTCGGGCATCAAAGAGAAACCATGTTGCCCGGGATTAGATATTGTACTCCTCGTAGGTACTTATGCTTTTTTATGTGAAAGGTCAACGAACAAGCTCACGGGTTTCTATTGGATAAAAGACAACCTCTGTATACACACAGGTGTCTGTACGTCGTTGTCCTGTGACCGTGACTACCCCACCGTTCGGATCTAGACATGACAGTCACTATGGCGACAGAAATAGATAAGACGGTAGATCCCTACTCGGGTAAGTTGCCGTACAGCACTCGACCACCAGTGGTCCTGCTGGTAATGATCTATTTAACCTACGCTCGTCTCTTGCGATCTGTCTAGCAAAGAGGCAGATGGTCTACTCTACTCGACGGATCCGGACCAACATACGGAATCGCACCTTCATTACACCTACCGAAAAGAGTGGTATGACTTACTAGGTAGGTGAGTTTTGGCCTTGAGTTCGAATCAGGAATTCATTACGTACTCGTCTTGTTTATAGGACAAAAAACAAGTAGAAGTATACACAAAAAAATGTGATTGAATGGATAACTATTACTAAAACACTGAGTTAAATATTAACATTTATTAGGAATTTTTACAAAAACATATTTGGCAGAAGGAAAGGAAAGATGTCAGTCTAGTTTAAAATATATGACCACGTTGATTCATTAAAGGTAGATGCATAAAATATAATTAATTAGTTAACAAGAAATTATAACATTTTCTGATTCTGCGAAATAAAAATAGATATTATTGTTGTGGGGCGAGTCATCACTATAACCTGGAGGCAATAATTTGAATAAACCTAGACTGCAAGAAAACGATAGATCCAGAAACCTAAGTCTTCACGACCGCCACCAACCATAATCACAAAGACAACTAACATTTTACGTAGAATGTAGATACGTATCCTTTGAAACCGATTGATTTTCAGACAGGGTCGGATTAAGCTTGCGTGGGGCTAAAGGATGTTGTATGCTTACGAGAATTCAAGTTCAACAAACTAGCGATTTTCTAATAAAAAAATACAAGTCGCTTAGACACCAAGGTTGGTCATGATTCATTGCCACCAATAGCATTTTATGTACTTAGGTTTATTCTAATGTCTGTTCTTATTAATTATCAACTAAATGATAATAATTCGCTAGTGTTGTGTTCTAGAGTACAAAACGACACAAATCCGATTCCAATTTCCAGTTTGCATGAAATCGAGATTCAAAAGTAACCCTTCTGGTTTCGGACTATCGCCGATCTGTTGCAATCACCGGTTTAAAATCGATATTTGTTTAGAAATATCCTTATACATTTCAAAGTTTTAAACAAATTAAATATCAATTCAAATTATATAATAAATTTAAGATTCAAACCATTAAACTACTTACTAAAAGTTAAGTAAGTTATGTTATTTTTATAACAATAAAAATAGTAGTGTATTTTTAATATGAATATATATCTTAAACTTAACATTATTTGGCACTGTATTTGTATTGTTTTATGTTTAAATCACAAGATAATAATTAATCTAGATATACCTAAAATAAATTTTAATATAAAGCTCATAGTGTTTAATTCACACAATTTTTTAATTTAATTTAAATTTTAAGTTTTATGCTCCCAAAAAAAATTCATACTGAATTACATTAATATTCTGGAAATTTTATCTATCGTCGATTTTTTCCTAACATTCGTCTTGTGTATTTTCAACAAAATATTACCATTAGGCGAAAAACATTTTGGAACGTCAAAAGAAGAAAACAATTTCTTTCCGTGTTAATAAGACAAATCACATTAATATAAATATGTTTGTATTTCTTTACGAATAACAAGTATATACCTACATTCCACAGTATAATAAATTGAACTATAACGTACAAAAATATAACTAATTAAACTAAATTAACCTTAATCAAATTGGAATTCAAAAGAAATATAAACAGAGGTACATGCAACCACTTATCGTATAAAATCAGCATTTAATAATTACCAAAATATAAAAACTTATCGGCTTCTTAGGACTTCTTGCGAACTGTCTTGAAATGAGACTTGAAAAAAATTAATCGATTGACTGTAATTTTTTAAGCGCAGTCTATAAAATTAGTTGCGGGTAAATTTTATGAGAGCTCCCTTAATTTTTTAAATCCGATTTCGTGGGTATGGCATAGCTTTCACTTGAAAAAAGACAGGGCTGGATTATTTTTATGTGCGCATTAGCGGGCCCTTTTTAAATGGATGCGCGTACGCTTCATAGCACGGGCTCCTGCTGTGTTGTTTATTCTCATTATTTATAAACAAAGTGAACATGAAAATGGATTACTTTTGATCGTGTAAAAACTAAAAAGCCGATTACTCGTAGAATCAAACAAAGAGACACGACGATTCATTACAATTATTACCGTGTTTAAATTGTTAGAGGATAATTTTAAAAAAATGTAAGCGACTGGCAACTAATCATGAATACAGTTTATCATATATTTTATTGTATTCATGATTAGTTGGCAATACGATGCTATCTTTTAAAAAGCATCTAATTGCGATGAATCGTCGCAAACCTGTAAAACACTTATGTCCCCACACCGTCAAGCCACCACTCGACTAGCTAAATTCATTATCACAGCCGGAACTAGAACTCCCAAGACAATAATATTATCATTTTGCAGTCTTCAATGCACTTCCCACAATAAATTGTAAAATATTATATTTGTCTTATTATGTAAAATAAACTAACTGTAAATATAAAATAGCTTAATTAAATAAACTAGATATCTAAAGTAAGAAAGAAAGAAAGTATGAGAAAAGAAATACATGGACTCCTTTTTTAACTCTGTCGCACATATGTAGAACAACTCATACCTGCTTTGTCAGTCTCTTATCACTCTCACGCTCAGTCTTTTGACAGATTTAAACGATAAGAGTTTATATATGCCATGATTACGATGATCTCATGTTATTGATATTTTACCATTATATTTCTGTCATACAAATGTTCTTACTCAGTCATCTCGTTTATAAGATTTAAGTTTTCCAATTACTACGAAATGCTTAACACAGTAGGTACCCTAATAATAATTAATCTACCTATACTTAAAAAAATACCGCCCAAAAAATACTTTTTGTATTTCTTAAATGATTCAAGGTCTCAAACACATCGAGCAGTATCGATGTGTAATATTTTAAACTACTTATGTGTGTAAATTTCGTATGAAAACTTTGAAGCACTATTCAGATCGTTTTTTCATTATTTTAAATATAACAAAATTTATGTTTATTAAATTACAAATCCTAAGATAAGTGTCATCGTAGTTATTACTCCTATCAATGAAAAATTAGAATATACGATACAAAAAGTGCCTTCAGTTGATAACTTGTTTTAGTATTAGGACTCCACAAGATAACTTTGTATTAGCTTTAAACTATTGCACTTTACAATAATATTTTATGCCATTGTATAAAAACCACGGATTTGCATTAAATTTATTAAAATTATTTAAATTTTTCGCTCCGGAATCGTTTCTTAAGGGATAAGATAAAGAAACCAAGACAACGAATGGATCTAACTAAATATGTTTGTACCTACTTTTTGTAATATTATTGCTCAAGTAGTTTAATTTATCGTAAGTAAAAATAAATAAACTCCCTGGTTTATGACTAATCATATACCGGTCTACCTTGTCAAATATATATGAATACACAGTTGCTTCTAGGGCAGTATTTTTAAATCCACATTTTATCTTCCATGTACAAAATAAGTATCCTAATTTTAAATCACTGAGTTTTTTTCACAGTGGTGATAAGTAATAATACACATCAATGACAACGTCTTTTGTAATTATTATCCACGCTGATGCCTTTGGTTCCAGTTTGACATACCTGAAATTTATTTTACAGTTTGTTAATACAAATATATAATACGTATTTTATTATTAAATAAACATAAGTAATAACTTTTATACAGTGTAAGAAATTAAGTTGTAGTAAAAGTGCCATTTTATGAAGAGGATTAAGGTTGCTATTTTAGCATTAAATGTATGTGTACTCTACTAAACCATAATTTTAACAGCGTATCGAAAAATGAAACCATGGATTCTGTACATGATAGACATGCATATTATGTAGTCGCAATTTTGTGTCGGAAATTTCATGATTTTTTCAAAACTATTTATATTTTTTTATTGATTTCACTATTGTTTCATTAATACTATCTAACGCAACTCGATTTTTATTAAATATCTAATAAATAACACATTTTTACCAAAACAGCAATATAATAAAATAACGTATTAGTTCGGCACTTATAGCTCGCAACGCGCGGCTTAGCGAATACTTTGTTCGCTATACATTGCGGGCTGAAAAACTGCTAAATATTTAACCACTTGTTTCCGACAAAAACTGTAAAAGGAATTTTGAAGTCTGATACGTATCTAAACTATCACAGAAGTTTTCGTTAAGGTGCCAAATACACCCTGTATATCCAATTTGGACATTGCCTACGGTTCCATCGATGTTCAGAGGTATTTTAGAAATACTTAGTATTTATTTATCGGGGGAAAAGTAGCCACATTTGTTGTCAGGGACGGATTAAGCGTTTAGATTTAAATACAGTCAAATAAACAAACACTTAATTTTTTATGTGATAAAGATAACAAGCGCACGGCTCTTCTGTATAGATAATAGATAATAATAGAGACCATAGATGTTGTAGGTGCTGTGCTGTCTTACGGCAGAGGTGATAGGCCAAATATTGTGAAAGTCTACCGATTACCCTACCCTGCGGACTAGAATATGACCCCGTTACTATGACGAAAGAAATAGGAAATTCGATGGATCCCTATCCGGACTAGTTGCAGCACGGCACTTTGCCATCAGTGGTCATCATGGTAAACATCCATTTACTATTAACGAGGATTACATTCGACATTAGGGCCTTTAGCCTTAAACTAAAAAAATGTTTGATATAAATTAAGTACAAAAATAAAATATTTTTGAAGCAGGTGTAATAACTAGAGAGAGCACAATGGAAGCAAGTATTGGTGATCAAGCAGAGAGTCCGACAGACTGACAGATAAAAATTGTAAAAAAATATTTTAGTATATGTTCCGTGTGTACATTCATATGCATGCAGTAAAATGCGGTTTTACAACAACTCTCCACAACTCCAATTTAATATTTCCTATGTACACATGTGCCAGCAACCATCAAGTTGGAGTTGGTGGTCTACCTCAGTCTGACGCATAAGGATTTGTAGATGGCAGTACCAACCTGGTTGCGACGATTAAGAGGGCATTAAAGCGGGCGCCATTCGGGCGGCGGCTCGCGCTTGAGGTAGGTGAGATAGGGCTGGAAGTTGACGTGTATGGTGACGGGGTGTAGCGGCGCGGCGCCAGGGGCGGCTCGCGCCTCCAGTGCCGCCCAGGGCAGCTGCCGCGCCAGGCAGCTGTACTCCACCGACAGTGGCACGTAGTATTTTCCTGCATCACAAAACCGACATTTACATTTAAAATTCAAAACATAAATATTATGTTTAAATATAGGCGATGCTAGATTTAACCCCACAGATATTTTATTTATTTATTTTCGATTTCATCACTCATGTAGAATGAAACCCGCCGTTTCTAAATTGTATCAATTACGTGTTTACAAACAAATGTTTTAATTTTATAATTTTAGCAATAATGTTAAAATGTTAATTTACATTTTGTATTCATGTCCAATTTGGCGAATTCGGGTAACAATGCAAATTGATCAAACTAAGCTAATGCCAGGTGCTCACGCTAAGAACTTACCCATCGCATTTAAAGCGAAGACAGGCACGTATTGCGCTGGGGGCAAAGGTTTCTCATACTGATGATGATGCGGCGATTCACTTGACGTGTCCTAAAATTAAAATAATATAAATCCTTATCAACTTTGATGTTTTAATATCATGGTTAGACGGTTCTCGACTCGATTAACTTATCTACAGAAAAGGATTAATTATGCCTTAACCAATGTTAGGGAGCATAACTTTTTTAGTTGTCTTTGGTGTCCTAGATTTGGAAACTGGTAGTTTACGATAAATTTTAGGTACTTAATCAAAACATTATTTTAATTAAATTATGAAATAAACAATGGTATATATTAAATAAATTTTATTTACTGAAATATTTAAACACCAAAATGTGGTAGAATAAGTTCGATACCATTTAATATGACGTCACACTGAATATCAAATAGACAAGACATAATACTATCATAGTACTCGATTTCTATCGATAGAGCAATTACCTAAAGTAGGTATGTATCTAATGTTGCACAATGGTCAAAATACTTATTTTAAAAGATCGCCAAATCAGCTAGGCTAACTGTTTGATAGTTTAGTATATTACGAAATATATGTGAATATTACGAAATAAATTAATATAGGTATAAATTGATTTGCAATATAAAGTATCTTCACGCCCATATCCCCGAAGAGGTAGGCAGAGGTACAACCAAAGCACCCACGACTAGCCGAAGACACTAAGTCCCACAATGTGATAGGTGGCAAGCCTCGCCAACCGGGCACATTTCCAATCCCGACCAACATTTTTTTTAATTAGAAAATTGGAAAAATTTAATTTTCTTTTTGTTGGCCGATCCGGGATTCGAACCCGGGACCTCATGTAGTCAAGTTCAACACCCGGACCGCTAGATCACAGAGGCAATATATATTAGAAATATTTATTAACAACTACCACGTTT
>NJDC01000311.1:99201-115841 GCA_002245475.1 Calephelis virginiensis | reverse complement strand
AAACTTGGAAAAATCCAATTTTCTTTTTGTTGGCCGATCCGGGATTCGAACCCGGGACCTCATGTAGTCAAGTTCAACACCCGGACCGCTAGACCACAGAGGCAATATATATTAGAAATATTTATTAACAACTACCAAGTTTAAGTAAAAACCAACCCCAATCTAGTTTTCTCAGATTATAGGGTACTTACAATAACACTATCTCTTCTCTCATCCTTTTCTGCAGGTGTAATACCCGGTGGCAGCTAGAAAATAGATAGTATGTTGCATATTTCACCTCGTTAAAACTTCTATGCTGAAATCGAATACGGGTTTCTACACACTACGTCATAGCGGTTGCAACTTTAGCTGTGTTAAAATAAATCAACCTTCTTTTGAATAATGTTCAATCATATATTTTAGTTAAGTAAAAATCCTTTGGATTGGTAGAAATACTTTTTAGAAAAAAAAGACCGAACTTGAACCCAGGGCTTTTGTTTTATGTGGATCTAGTACATATGTGAGACATTAGATATGTATGCGTTCCGCACGCGTGGGACTGCCGGCATAAAAATTCAACGTGTGTATTATCTGTACCTATATGGAGGTTTACTGATGTAATGTAATCGTAATCATAGTGACCAGTGTAGAAATTAAGCTATTGCCAAAATAATTTACGTTTTGCAGCTTATTTTGTTAGATTAAAATTATTTATTTATTTCTCAGAATATGAACAAAATAAGTTGGTATATGAAGCAAAGAGGCATATTTGCCATTTTTGTCGGTACTGACTCGTAGTTTAGCAATGTTATTTTAAAAATGAAGTCCAGCGTAACCTGATAGACTTGCATTTATTTTGACTTTGTTCTTGTTGTAATATATAAAACTATACGAAACAAATGATAAGTATATCTCGAAATTGCTCAATACTAGTGCATTTGTAGCGCAGATCGCCACCGGACTTGACGTTGTGTGTAAAGACCCTAATATTTGAAAAATATGTTTTAAAAACTAGAAGAATAGTTACCTGTGGCGATGTGTCTCGTGCCTCCTCCGTGGAGCCCGATGTAGACGCAGAGGTGGAGGCGGAAGCCGGCGGCTGCTTACCCGCCCGTCTTCTTTTGGTGAACGTGCGAGCTGACCGCGCTGCCGATTCTACCGCCTGGTGGATCACCGACATAGAATTATTACATGAGCATTATTAGATACTAATTATCTACTCTATAGTCTAGCTGTTTGGAGTCGGGCTTGACTTCTTGCGGTCCTGGGTCTATCCCCGGGTCGTGCAACAAAAAAACAGAAAATGTGTATTTTCAATTTTCTGATTAAAAAATAAACGTTGCCCGGGATGGGACATTAGCCCGGTTGGCCATAGGCTTGCCACCTATCACAGACCACCGTGCGGAAATAAGTGTCTTCGGCTAGTCGTGGGTGTCCTGCTTGCGCCTCTGCCTAATTCTTCGAGGATATGGGCGTCAAGATACTTTTTTATATTTCTTCAAAAAAGATTTATCTAATTTAAGGAAGAAGAGGCAATATGGCATAAAGGTCCCTTAGCCTGTCCCAAGAAATTGACAAATTATTTAAAAAAGTCGAGGTTTTTTTGGAGTCATCCTGAAAGAAGATGGTCGTCGGACATGAAATTCAGCTTAGCGCAACTTTCATATCAAAAAATTAAAAAAATAAGTTTGCTATGTTTTTTATTCGCCCAAATCATATGACACTAGTTGCCTTATATCTGAATGCCTTTAGACTTACTTTCAAATTATACGGGTTATACTTTTTCAAGTAAACTTTATACAAATTCGGGTTTGCTATGTATCTATGGAAGTCCCGCCTCTTATTACGTAATATTATGACTTGGGCCTATAATAAATGACACCTAAACTTGGGTCAATTTAGTGAATAGTTAATTTTAAAATAATACATAAATCTCTGTAAATACTTGTCAAAATAAATTCTCAAAATGCATGATTTTGACATTAGTACAATAAATAAACTTTGAACAATGAAATAATATTATTGAAAGACACAGTATCATATACCTTTATGGACAGTTACTTTACTCTTTGGTATCATAATATTTCGTTGAAATGTCAAACGTGAGCTATTAAACAAAGACTACAATACTCTACTATTAAATTGCCCCAACTTTAAACGTAAATTAAAAATAAATAACAAGAAAAAGTATTTATTCATATGGCAGACGTGGCGGCATGCCCTAAAGGCCTCTCCTAGAAAGGGTAAAAAATTATAAAAAGTTCAAAAAATAGTGCTTAGCCAAAACTGTTCTTTAGTTTAGATTAGGAATGAAATAAGCGTACGTCAACGTCATTTGTCTTGTTGTACAGTACGTAATATGTTCTTTGTTCTCATAAAAAATATCATAAATTCATACTGCGTGCGAGTTGCTTTGTCATTTGAATAGATACAAATCCTAACATGTGTATTTAAATGTATTTAAACATTTCCTTCAGCTTGTGACTGATATAGGGTTGCCATTTGTTAGATGTGTAAAATCTTATTTCCTCCATTTTAATCCATTTTCAAAAAAACATTTAAAGCTGTAGGAATTATGTGTATGCAAAAAGTGGTTACGAATTCGTCACAGTTTATTTGGTAATTATGAGCGCAGTTACACTAAGCATTTACAACATTGTAAATGCTTAGTAATGCGTATTATGTAATTCGCCACCGTTAATAAAACGATGATCACGAAATTCTAATTTTTATACGTTGCAGAATTCAATGGCGTATTTCACACAGTATGCGATATCACACAGTATTTATATTCCTTTATATGCTTCTACATCATCACTTTTTATTAATAAGGCTTCCAATCAAATAAAAAGTTTAAAATTAAATCGTTTTAATAATTTTTCACGAATTTTCTAGCCAAGTTTGCTTTTAAATTTTTTACTCATTACAGAAAACACATTTAGAGCAATTCTCTCATTTATTCAACGCTCGAATGTACACAGTTCATCGAGTTTTTAAAATGGCGTGATTTTTCTGTGTACAGGAATCATTTTGCAAGTAGGTATGCCTTCTAACACTATAAATAATATTATTCATTCTACCAGCTTCTGTTGTAATAAGTTATTTTTATTATTGGGCAGGTATTAGCAGTTTTGTGTAGGTACTGTTGTTCTGTTCCCGAAAGTTAAAAGTTTGAATCTGGCAACCCTAGATCGACACGAGGGCTCGTATACAATACACGTGGAGTATTGAAAGCCGCAATACATTTATTTATGAATTATACATAAACATTATTTACAGATCATTTTATATGTGTTTTCTTTACTGCGGGCTGCATCCTGTTACCGGATAGGTACTGTAGCTACAAATACATTTAACCATAAAATAGGTATAAATTAAATAACGAATTATTGTCACCGTTATTAAAACATCCAAAGTAACATCAAAATGTAACTGCAGGCAAACATAGTGCGAGGTGTGTGTGTATTTTATGTTTAATACTTAACGTTGTTTAAACAACGTTATTAGTCATAGCAGAGATTAGTAAATATAATATTGTCTTTGGTTATAGGTACGCGCAAGCGAGGGTTACTAGCAAATGTTTTAAATTTACCCTCAATGTCTGTTGTTATATTTTAAATTTTATATTGTGTTTGTTAATTTTGAATATAGTTAAGTGTATTTTTGATTTAAAATTAACTAACATAAGTTCGATCAAACTAAATTTGTATTATATTACAGTTATCATTTTCTGAAATATGTTATTTGTTCACAAAATATTTTTAAGTAATAAATCTTATGCTTGCCAACTTTAAAATACGGATTTGCAGGAAACAATTATTTTAAATTTAGGACAAGGGTTTTTAAAGGTAAATAACAAATTTTGTTTAAAAATGCAAAATATGAGAATTTTCCTTTTTAAATAAAAATTAAAAAAAATACATTAAGCATAAAATTATCATTCATATATAAAAAATGAATCCCCATTTCGGGTGGTCATCGCATCAACGCCCGAACGGTTGAACCAATTTTGCTTATTTTTTTGTTGTTAATATCAAGAAATTCTTATGTGAAAAAAATCCAGGGAAAAAATGCTTTAATTCATACAAACTGTTAGTACTTTTTAATGCGATTTCAAGCGATACGAAGTGCGCCGGTTCAACTAAGTAGGTACTTTATTTTTTTATTTAGGTAAAAAAAATGTAAGTGCGCGTTTCACTAAATCCGAAACGCTAAAGCCGTTCCGAATACAGGAGCGGGAGGTTTCTTCGTTTTCTAAACTGCTCGACACAATGTAGTAGCAAGATTTTTTCCTAAAGGGATCATACAAATCGTAATTCATAAATTATTTTAATAAAATTTTAAAAAAATCGTTCGCTTTAAACATTTCAATATATTTTACGATCTTACATCGGTAAAACACAATCGAACATCGGTACTAAAGTCGATAAAATCGTGTCCTTCAAATCGTAGCTACTTTTGGCAGCACAAAGTCGGTTGGAAATACTGGAGGACGGTTGGCAGGCAAACTTTGTACGGTTCAATGCTTCAATCTTACACTGGATTGTTAAAACTTTAATTTATTGCAAACCGTAAAAAAATATATAAGTAATAAAGTCAATGATTTACTAATAAAGAGTAATGTAAAAGTAGTATATTTACCTAATTAAGAAAGGATTTGCTGCGTTCGAAAATGCGTTTCGATTTTTTCATATGGAATTATTCTGAACGTTGGTAAATGGCGGGTCTAAACTCCTTTATTTTTCTACGCGAGATTGACTGCGTATTGCTCGTTTTAGCGTTCTTTACGGCAAATCGGTGATGGTTGTAAAATTATTTTTTACTGAAAACTACAGTTTTTACGAAGGGTAGTTATTTTTCTTACTTGTTAATGTACTTATTTAATAGTATATTGTTAGCACTTTGCCGGCCCTGTGCTTGATATCTATGATGCTGCGTATAAGATAGCGCATAAATATTATAAATTGCGAATTTCATCAGCATAGAAAAGTGTAGCCATGAAACATGATAATCAACAAAAGAACCACATAATTTCCTTAGTATGTACTTACCTAACTCAAAGCGTTAGCGCGTCGTTACTAAGGGATGAAAGGTTCAGGTTTAATTTTCCCACAAAAATACAGTACAAACAAACTAAACTTACCTCATCTTGGGACCTCGAAAACCGCCTTTCAATGGAATTTTTAAATTTGTAAGAATGCAAATAGTCGTCTGCATTATCTTGCTTCCGCACTTTCCTAAGGGTTGGTTCTCGTTTCACCTGTCCATCCAAAGGTAGGGGCTCCTTCTCCGAGACGTCGCTGTCAGGTGGGATTTGCATATGCTGCACAGGAACTGAAAATATAAACCAATTTTTATATTTTGTGCTTTGAACGTGATTTAAGTGGTAGTTTACGGGTTACATTTATTTACATTTTAAAAATTGTTTGTATTAATAATTAATCATTAATTAATTAATAATAATTAATCATTACCAAAAACAATGTTGTAAATAGTAATTAAATAATTAAAATATTTAATTTCATAAAAACCTATTAAAATATTTGCACACCACAAGTTGGTAGAATATGTTGGAATACCTAAATAATTTTGTAACCTCTTTTTAACACTCATATTTTGAAAATAAATATATTTTTCATATATTTCATTTCACTTAAAGAGACTTTACTGGGACACCTTATGGCAACATTAACTCAATAATAATGTGATAAATACACGATTTTGAAAGGGACCTTATACCAATATTAATCCAATAATAGGTACAAGTGTCAAGGCAAAAATACATCGATCAAGTCCCGATTTGACAACAATTTATGCGCGGTAAAACTGCAAAAAACCGACTCCAATTTCATGACTACGTTGCAATTTAATAGTTATTTTTTAGAAAGTCAGGTCATCCTCTATCAATTCCTGATTCACGATTCTTTTTTTTTTATGTAAGGTAATGTAAGTTTTATGAAAATAAAACGTTACTCTGAATGAGTTATATTTCTCTCAGACGTCACGGTAAAGGCAAGGGAAAGCCAATCGCATCTAGACGTTTAAATCTAATATTTATTTGGTGGATTGGTACACATACACAGTAATCAATTTTAGTTAGTCTTGGACTGCAGCCAATTTAAATAAAACGATAATCGTATTGCAGAAGTTCAATATTCGTTTTTCATGTTGTCAACATATTATCATTACCATTAATTTTGCTTGAGCAAACGTGTGTTTCGTACCGTCCGCAAGACTAGCTATTTGTTTACATCCAAATGCTACACCGCATTTTGAGCAACTCGTTGGTCGAGTGGTTAGCGTACACGGCTAACTACACTGACCAACCGCGAGGCTCGGATTCGATTCCCGAAGGGGGCAGGCATTTGTGTGATGAACATTTAGATGCCTGCATTTCCGGGTCTGGGTGTTTATTAAATTTATTCTGGAATCTATTTAAGTATTTATATGTGTTAGCATCGTTGACTATTACCCTCCGTGTTGGTCCGGGTTCCGTTGCAGAATAGCCCATCTATCTTCCCCGTCAGGCAGCTTATAAAAGGCGAGCATAGGCTTACCGTCACTAACACCGTAACATCGTACTAGATGGTAGAGTTTCGCAGTGTCTTGCCCGGATTGGTACCAACGCTTTACCTATTCCTGCTACCATAACGTCCAATGCTTGCCGTGAACGTGTTGCGGTTCGCAGGCTAAGGTAGCCGGTAAACTTACTTTTGCCCGAGGCCTAACATCCCGGCCTCAGGTTTGCAACGCGTCATTACCATCTTTGGTGTCTCTCGGCGGCGTGAATTTCTCACCATCAGGAAATCCGTCTGCTTGTTTGCCTTCCATTATCATAAAAAAACTAACACACATAACACAAGCATATAATTTGCCTACTTTGGGGTTAGATTCAATTCGTGTAAATTGTTGTCCAGGGATATTTATTTACTTAAAAGTTATTTCATAAATGTACCTCTATCACATTCCATATAGGTAGGCTCATTAGGTCGCTCAATCTCGTAGGACTCCGCAGGGAACACCGGTGGAGGCTCCGGCCGCTGTATGACACCTTTGACAGCGTAACTGTGGGAGCTACTCGATGAACTTGCGGTTTCTGATGATGAGCCCATATGAGATCGTTTTTCACGAGGTAACGTTGAACCTGAAAATGCATAACAAAATAGATTAATCATAAGCGTTGGTGGCAGAAGTTGCACCTCTAACATTTTGTAAGGAAAAACTGTAAACAATGTTTATTTGTTACTCAAAAGTAGGTACAGAATATAGATACATACTGGCAGTGAAATATAGATAAAGGTATTCGTCACATGTACGTCACATATATCACATGATACGTAAAACAGTACAACTGTTTCTTCATTTAAAGATATAAATATTTAAAAGTTTACCAAGCGCCGACGATGGAAAATATCAAATGGGTATCAATATCAATGATATGTGACATTTTCTCAAGTACCTAATTAAATTCATCGCTTGTATTTATCGCTTCTGTGGTCTAGTGGAACGGCTTTGAACTTGACTTCTTGAGGTCCCGGTTTCGATTAAAAGGTCGGGCAAAAAAATAATAATATAAAATGTGTAATTTCAATTTTCTATTAAAAAAAAAACTTTTCCCGGGATTGGATATGTGCCCGGTTGGCGATAGGCTTGCCACCTATCACATTGTGGGACTTAATGTCTTCGGCTAGTCGTGGATACCTTGTGCCTCTACCTAAATCTTCAGGAAAATGGGCGTGAAGATACTTTTTTTAGTGTGTGTGTTTCACGCGTCAGTCCGGTTCCCTTGTTTGTTAGATGGATTAGAAGTATAGTGTGTTTACCATCAGAACCGCCTGCTCATTTGCCTCCTAGTAAAAAAACGGTTTTTTTCTCGACTTTTTTTATAATTTTACCTACTCCTGCTGTCAAAATGACAGTGTACTTGCATTGTAGGAGTCCACCTTTTATCCCACGATAAAAGGTAGACTTGCACAATGTACATAGGGTCAAAAATATCGGCCATAAAACTTCTAGTTTCTGTAATATGTATCGATTTAAAGTTTTGAATCTGATTTTAAATTACCTTTACTAGTAACACTTTCACAGTGCCTTTGCAGATGAGAGCCAAGTTGAACACAGAGTCCATCGCCCGGCGCAAATCCTTGAACTTCTATTAGGAATCTTACGACTTCCGTCACCGCTTCTTGGTAGCCAGCCCTGAAATGATCTTCTGCAGCCTGTCTCTCGGCATCTAAAACACACCCCACAGGAAAGATGTTACATCTTCCAGTGGGTGACTCCCGAAAACATTAGCGTCCTTCAGTTGAAGTTATAGCACTCAAATGTTACAAGTAGGTACCCTCGCTTTTCATAAAAGAGATATAGATATTTATCAACTACTTACTTTTATATCAATAACCTACTTATACTTATAGTATTATACATAATAATTATTATAGTATGAACGCCAAGTGATTCCCACTTAGTTTTTGTGTCCCTAATTATAGAAAAAACACATTTTTTCTAATGTAAAATTTCATTAACACAAATTCACTTTCTTTTCGAATTGAGTGAGCTACGCAGTAAGCTCATTTGAAAACGTATTAATAAGTATAGTCAAGATACAACAAAAAAGTAATTACCACAGAATGTCGTTTTTTTTACTCAGTACAATATTTTTAGGGGTATGCATATCACTAATTGAGAACCACTGGTGCCTTAAGCAAAAACATGTTTTTTCATAAATCGTTTTTCTATCATTGCGAAATATGTCTTTCTCTTGACAATTGTAATGTATATTAAAATAGTTATCAAATAAAGCGTAAAAATAGTTAAACAATAAAATATTTAAGCGTTCTAACTTAATAAAAAACAAAACTTCAATTAGTGATAGTAAGTAAATCATGTCTGGCTTCATGATGATAAATCTCCTAATATTTACATGCTCAACTTATCCTCGGCACTTGATGGAATTTCATCGTTAATATTTCCATAAAACGTAACTTTTACATCGGAATATGATTAAAGCTCACTAATTTCGCTTAGTAGGTTGTTACATAGGATAATTATTTCGTTCTTTTTCTTTGTATATAAGTCTTTTATACGTTTTTCTTAAAATAAAAATATATGTTAATAAAAAATAAAAATATTTTAAATAAAAATATGGTAAAACCTATTTCGAATTTGTAATTTTATTTCCTGATTTCTCTATTTTGAATTATTTTTCATTTCATATTAAATTACCAGTTTTATGATCAGTGTGTTTTACCGGTGATGACATACGAAAGTTAGATGTGGGCCTCTTAAATAAGCTCAGAATAACTCAGCGTGCTATGGAGAGAGCTATGCTCGGTGTTTCTCTGCTAGAGATGATTCATAATTAGGTGATCCGCAAGAGAACGAGAGTAACCGGCATAGTCCAGAGAATCAGCAAGCTGAAGTGGCAATGGGTAGGCAATATGGCCCATAGAACCGACAACCGCTGGGGAAGAAAGGTTCTCGAGTGGCGGTACCTTACTGGAGGACGTAGTGGTGGACTGATGATCCGGTCAAAGTCACGGGGAGTCGTTGGACACAAGCAGCTGGTGACAGTGACTTGTGGCGCTCTTTGGAGGAGGCCTATGTCCAACAGTGTATGTCCTCCAGCTGATGATAATGATGACATTTTTTTAAAACATAGGTATATAAATATTATTAAGTCTGAATTGAGTCAAAATTTCTGACTCTTGGTTCAATTTGAAATGATTTTTTAAATAGCATATATTTTTTCTATCATAAACTATTCATTTTAATTTTAAACCAATTAACTACTACTTAATTTTTTCCATTTTTTTTAGTACTAACAATGTTATTCTTATTTATTTTTAGTAATTTTCGGCACAAACTCGTATAATAATATATTAATAACGCCTAATTTGTATTTCCTTAAATCATGTTGTAAAGTATTTAAAGTATACTGTATTGTCTTGTACTAACCCTGACGATACTGTAGAAAACAAAACCAGTAGCCTAAAATTGTGTTAATGGTAAACACGTATCTGCATGTATTAGGAAAATAGAAACTATGCAATTCTTAATCAAGTGCCGACTATTAAAAGTGTTAATAATACAAAGATTCACACAATCAAGCTAGACGTGCTTTTTGTTTATCAAATATTAAGTATAAACCCTGCTTAGTTTATTCTATTAACACTAACCAAAACCTGTTCCTATAACTTTCTTAATTCAATAAACTTGTCTTCCTTCTTTTGAATTTTGTACATCATTTTCACAGGGCACGTAGGCTTCAAAGGTTGAAAATTCTTGCAATATCTTTTAAAAGTCCCAATATCATAATTTTTTTTTCACTAAATGTACATTTTGTTTTACTTATATATAGATAATATTATTTAAACAAACTATGAATACTTATATAAAACAAGACTGCCCGCAAGTACAGCCGTGTTTCAAATTGAGTTTCCGAAAGGAAAAGTTATTTGCAGTCTCCAAAAATAAATCATAACAAAAAATTACAAACAACTAATCAAACTTTCGCATTTACAATATTAGTATTGATGTTTGCACTCAAAGGCTAGGAACAAATTCTTGTTTAATGTTTGTGAGCTGATGCTTATAAATCTATAGTCAATATAATTTTTAAAATAATTCTTATGCTATGTAGAAAAGTAAAGAAAAGCGAAAGTATAATTCAATAAATTGAGTGCTCTAAAAATGTATAAACCTTCAACTATTCTCAGATTGTGCAGTAAAACAAATGACGATTAACGCTGTCTTCAATCTTAAAAACATTTGAAAGCGACTGAAGAATACCATGTCGCCGAATGTCACACACTGTACACGCAATTTTAGTACATTTTCATAAGTACTAGATTATTAAGAGCTTGTAGGGTTTCTCAATCTTTGTTCCTTAACAGCTCCAAACTTATAAATCTCTTTAAAATAAGATTTTTTATTGTTTGTATATTAGTGTGTCATTGCTGTTGCTTTCGTTGTAATTGTGTTGTAATGTTTTAGTGTAGAATATTAATAAGTTATATTTATTGCGTAGGTTCCTATTATCAATATCAATTTTTTGATATTCAAAATCTTCTTTTGTTTATTGACTGAAATATAATATCCAAATTAAAGTAACATTGTGACTGTGAGCATTGGATATTATTATTGTATTTTAATAATTTTAGTGATGGCATTTGGAAAAAAGTAATAAATATCTTGTAAAGCTGATTATGTATCATGTTGCACTAAAACACTGTTATTACAATTACAGTAGTACTATTTAAATTATGCGCTTCGGCTATATTCGTTAAGCTTCTGAAATCCAAAGATATTTTAAAGATCTATATAGAGTTGTTGTTACACATAATTAATCATATCGCTTAAATTTCGATTAGGTCAGCCAATTTAAAAATAAAAGTATAAAGGGTAAAAAAAATGTCAAGCCGAAGCGCATAATTTAAGAAGTAGTACTATACTTATATTACATAATTCGATAAGACTTAGTTGTGGCGCTAATGTACTCGTATTTAGTAGCTATTTTATACTGTACCTACCCCAAAGGGTGGTATTTTTATCTCTTAAAAATGTAACCATTATTGTTTTTTACAATGTCCAAAAATTGTGACATTTGGTTTGAGACGTGTTAATGTTAAATTATAAATGACTTTTAAATCAAATATTAAGGAAAAACTTGTTACAACTTTTTAATCAATATTTTCTGTATTTACATACAGCTAAAGTTATCCATATCGTATTATATTATGTTTAGAGTCGGTTAACCTATTAACAATAAATTACTACATTAAAAATTGTTTCAAAACAAGCTTACATTCGCTACATTGAATTTAAAATAACTCTCTGCAAATTATTCCATTTGATTGCTGTACCTCAAAATGAAGTTAAAACATTTGTCTACTATGAGACTCAAAGTACAAACAACCAAACAAACAAAATGTTGTGAAAATAAAATACGCTCAGAAAACTTTTTTTCTGTACCTATCTAAACTTTATCGAAAGTCTAATTACACTTCATGCAAAAGTATGTTTAATTTCAGTACAATACTTATTTCGAGTTTATTTATAATAAGGTGGCTATGTATAACTTTGAGAAACCCTAGAATAGACGGTAATAACTGTTCACCTAGTTGAGATTTTAGTTTATTTATGATAGCAGTCAAGGTTTAGAGATTTTAATATCCAAATAAAGTTATTTTTAGTGCATCATTATTCATAGTTATAATGAATAGACTTTTTAAAAGAAGTTTTAATATCTTAAGATACGTTCGGAAAAAACAACTTGGGAATGGAAAATTCCGCCGCACCAGAAAATATTAAAATTAATGTTTCATAGACCACCAAAATTATATATTAATTCAACACTACCGAACAACCGAAAGTATTGTTTCGCTGTAAAAAAAGGTTTACAAAAGTCAACCAAATTCTATTCCTTCACTGTCATCTCTATTGATATGGTTTTACCAGTAGCAGTTCATGTTGGAATCAAGTAAAAAGATCGAAGCCCAAATACAAGAAAAGGAAAGAATCGATTTATAATCTAATAAAAAATAAAGTATTGTTACGAACAAGACGAGTGCTACACCATGTACTGCTACTAAAAATTGGTGTTAACAATTGACCGTCTTCATAAAGCAATTTTGAATCTCAGATGCACCTCAATCTTTTAACTCTTATGCAGTAAGAACTGCTACCAGAAGATCATTTGTAAATGTTAAATTTATATTAAAAACAAATACGAACCATTTACTCTATCTTGTAAATATTTAAGATGGCGTATTGCCATTTCAATTATCTCTGTCTTCTCGACTCTTCCACGGCCCTTCTTTAAATATTCAGGTGGTATAAGTCTAGACAGATCTGCTAGACAATTGTTCATTCTGTCGCGACGTCGTTTTTCTATAATTCTGTGCGACATCGGATCTTGCTATAAAAGAATGATTTAATTATTTTCTGATGTTTAAATATCTTATGCTTATCTGAATAGCTTCTACACTTCTTATCGTCGGTGCTTGGTGGAATTACATTCTATAAATTATTTATTAACTGCACTTGTACTTTCCACAGCACATTTTTTATTATTATCAGTTGCTATAGCCCTGATGATGCTTGAATAGTGAAACTAGTTGGTTAAAATAAAAAAAATATATTGTAGAAAGTACAAGTTTAGTTAATAAGTTATTTCTTATCTGAATACTTCATTAATCTTTGACGACCGATTGAGCAGAAATTTAGCTTTATTTCTACTTAAAATACCTATTTAAAATAATATAAAGAGCATCTAGGTACTTTATATTTAAGTATAAAGTTTTTAAATGAAAACTGATTCGCTACATGTTGTTATTGAGAGTATCCGAGAGAGAAGAGGATACCAATAACCTGCTACTCACACGGATGGGGTACGTATCACAAAAGAAATATTTAAATAAATTGAAGATGTAAAATATAGATAAAATAAGTCCATAAACGAATCTCCACCAGTCTTATTTACCATTAAAATCTATCTTAACTACAGGTGAACCTTAAATCGTAAAAATACTTTAGATCTAATTACTTATGATCAGTATCATTTACCTAACAACAAATTATATCTAAACTACTTAGAGCTTACCTAAATATACAATAAGAAGTATTATTGTTGCTTTAGCGTGACGTTTTTTATATTATACGTCAAGTAAGATTTAAAATAATGTGTGTCGAAGCCTTATCTATAAATTAATTAATTATATGCGAAAATCATCAGTTAATTTTCTTAACAGCGCAATTCTGGTGTGAATTCTTTGTGATGAATTAATGAAATCTGTTTACGCTTATAATTGGTAATAGATTAGAAATATACACTTTGGGACTAGTCGTATTAGTAAACATTTTAAACTAACAAATAAAATATTAAGCTATAAACGACATCTTTAGTACGGGTATTTATTTTAGGTGATTTCTGAGAAAAATAGGTAATGGTTTCAAAAGTATCAATTTTTGTCACGAAATTCATCATGAATTTTAAAAGAGATTAGGAGAAATCGAAAACTGCAGTATATTCAAGAACTATGCATGATAATCAAAATGCACCTTTTCGTCAGACGTACCACTGACTTCTGTCCAGGTGTAGGTTAAATTAATTTTGTTTTACCAGTGCTCAGCACTTGTGTATATTATGTACTAATGATGTCATTGTAGAGTCTAAGAAGAAGAAGAAAAAAAACGGGCATATTCAGTATGACTTGCCCTCGAGACCTTCCCCTTTTTGAGATAAGCACCCGGCGGGTACTCGGCCTCATCTTCTGAAGGTGGCGCGAAGTATAGGGGCTCTCCGGGAACGCGGCCATAGTCGTCATTGGTATTGTAACTGAAAAGAAAAACATTTGTTAAAATCTTTGAGAAGCGCTGTACCTACATTCGGAAGATGTGGATGAATTGAAACCAAATAAAGATTTAATCCCGTGAGACAATAGTCATTAATCAGTCTTGTCTGACAAAGATTTTTTTATGTTATTAGATATTTTAATTTTTTTAGTGAGTAATCGTGAAAATCTTGCAAGTTCTGAGAACTAAAGTAGCAATCAGGATTTTCAGGGCGAGCGAGAGAACAGATGAATGCAATTATTTCACAATTATTGTCAATTAAAATTAGCCCAATTTTGATTGAATTTTGTTAAGTAGGAAATTAGTATACATCTTGTATTTTCTAGTTGATCCTAAGTTTCACATGATATAGGTAACGAGCAAAACAAAAATTGTTCCAAAAATTTCCATCTCTTTTTTGTTATAACTAGGTAAGTACAATACCGTCTAAACCATAAGGGCACACGGGGCCAGTGCCCAGGGCCCCCACATTCAGAGGGCCCCGAAGGTTCGACTATTTCACTCACTTTTAACATTAAACTATTTTGGTTGGGTGCATTAGGTTTTTTTGTTGCCCTAATAGTTGTTCAATTTAGCAGCTTAAGAACGACTAAGTAATTTGTCGATAATTATGAGCATAGAAAGTGACATTCTTTAGAAAATTTAGTTTGAGGATTTAACACAAGATGTTGATCCACATAAATTCGAAAGAAACTACTATCGTAATCGTAAAAAAACAGCAGCATACCAATATTGTTAACGTCATACTGTAATAAAATAATGTAATTGATTACCCAAACAATCATAGTGCCCCAAGTAAACTATGTTACTTTGATACTTACTTGAACACTTTTACATAGTTACTATATAATATATTTAATACTTTGTCACATAAACTTTTACCGTCCTACTACAAAAAATATGAACACTCGAACATATTATGTTTTAATTTGTCTTAAAGCTTAGATCATTTTAAATGCCGAAGTTTACAGATTAAAGTGAACAATAACATGCTGCGACGTCATCTACCTGTAGCATTTTATTGGTCGGATGTCGCACTTAGGTAGACAATAGACATTGTTAAACATGCGTTTAATTTTTTTAATAGTAAAGCGTTAATTTATATGAAAATGCAATCTGAATTGTTTTATCCAAGATGACGGCGGCAGACCTAGAGTTACAAGTTAAGTTGCTACCGCACAATAAACATTTCGCTTAACATTAACATTGCCCTGGCGCCTGAAAAATAGAACTGCGTCCTCTGACAAATGTAGATTTTCATTAAAATAATATTAGCGCGGCGGTTGTGAATTGTCACGATTAACAAAGCGGTTTGACCTACAAAATTATTTTTTTGTTGCGTCAAGTCGCTTTCAAGGCCGAATGATACTATACGAGTATTCAACCTTCGTCCATTAATTAATTGTTATAAAACGAAAAAAAAAAACAGTGAACCACACTTGCACATAGCAGAATGAAACTTTTTAAAACTTTCAAACTATTGTCGAATTAAATGAATTGAAACCACAACGTTTCCTTTGTTGGTCAGGGTTTGTGTAGAATAAATTTGTCTTCCTAACTTGCAGTTTGTAAGAGGCAAGCGTAGGTTAACTAGATCGTAGCCAATAAGACCACATGTGGTAGAGTACTGTGCAGCTACTTGTCGAGTAGGGATTCACTGGGATGGCTATTCCTGTCATCATAATGAAACTGCCATGTAGCCGCTAGACTTGTATATTAGGCCTATTCCCGGCAGAATGACAGCAAAGCACTTATAACATCTATGTTATCTATATAGTTATCGTGAGTATGATACCTACCTGGTATGATTAGCGCAGGTAAACATCTATGAGCTTTTGGTGTTATTAGTTACATATATAGTTATCATAGGTAGGTAGGTAGCGTAGGTAAACATGTTTGTGCCTTTGGTGGCATAAATTTTTGACTGACTTGGCTTTGGTGGCAAGATTCGGTTTCAATTGTACAAGGCCACCATGCATTTGTGAAATAAAAATTGTACATAGTTCTGTGTCTGAAATTCCTTTAGATTTTTAAGTATATTGTGATCGCCTCTGTGGTCTAGCGGTCCGGGTGTTGGACTTACCTGCATGAGAACCCGGGTTCGAATCCCGGGTCGGGCAACAAAATGAAAAATTGGGTTACGTATGTATTAAAAAGGTAAAAAAAGTATCTTCACTTTAAATTAAAAAAATTAAACTGATTGCCACCTAAATTTACTAATTTGACTTATGGTATAGAGGTAGATAGTTCAATAAATACAATCACAAATCCAATCTCGGGCAAAATCATTTTCATTAGAAAATTTA
>NJDC01000311.1:45928-79078 GCA_002245475.1 Calephelis virginiensis | reverse complement strand
GCATAAATTATTATTGGGGATGTCGTTTGACAACTACAATCATTGTCTGTAATGGTTGCCTTGTTTCCGGCGCCACCTGATTGGTTGCTCCTTTACGTCACGTCTAGCGTTTCTTTCCGGTTGCCGTTTTAAAAATACAAAAATGGCGAATAGTGGGGACGGGCACGGAGCGGGCTTTTGCTGGCATTCAAGCGAGCGACACGGAAGAAGACGCACCTAAACTAAGCGAATACGCGTGTGATTTTATGTGAATAATAAAACTGTGAAATTTTTGTAGAATAAAAGTGATTGAAAAAATGAATTGATTTTGTTTGTGGACCACACCCTAGCGGACGACAAAAATAATAATAAATCTACCACCGGATCAGAACGCGGTTGCACACTGAGAAGATCCGGCAAAAAACTCAGCGGTCTTGTCTTTTTTTCTTATTTTAAAACGTGTTTACAATATTTACTGTAATGATACATTATATTTATAAGAGATTGGCATGAGGAGCAATTAATCCCATGCGGTCTCATCAGCCAAATATTCAGCAATGTTATAATAACCCTTTTCATTTAATTTACATTTAACACTATTCTTAAATTTATTAAATTTAAATTTTACGGTGCTACGGCCTACTATTTAACGGCCCTATGTCCGTTAGAATCTCCGTAAAATAACTACTAATAAGAAAACTAATTTCAGACAAAATCGCATTAAATTTCTATGTGTAAATTACCAAAGCGAACGTAAAATTTAGCAACTCAAGGTAAGGGCTTTGGCTGATGTATCGATTACTAATTAAGTACAAAATAGGTTAAATTCGTATAAGAAAGGCCAAGAATTTAAAATCCAAATAAAATTATTAAATTTGCAATCTCCCGCCACAAAAATGTATACGTATTAAGGCGTGACAAAACAGGCAAAATAGTGCGCTATGAATGAATTGGATTTACCAGAAGCTAAAACTCCCAAATATATCCAGCTCCACACAACACACACCTAAACTGTCAATAATTTTTATTCAAAAGATTTACGAAATACGAAAGCTGTTTTTTTTTAGGGAAAAACTTGACTATGTTTCTTCTAAAATCGTAGTAGAAGTTAAGTAAGTCTCGTCAAAAGTAATCGCACGAGTGAAAGTGTTAGTTTTACACTGTTTATGAAAGGAGTAACCCATACTAATACTACTTTAACTAAAACTACATCAAAGTAAGAACGTTGGTCGAGGGGTTAGGGTACACGCCTATTGTACCACCAACTGTTTTCTCTTCCCGACAGGGGCAGGTATTTGTGTAATGACTAATAAACGTTTAGATGTCTGCATTTTTGGGTCTGGAACCTGGATGTGTTCATTAAATTTATTCAGGTATATATGCAAAATATATTTCTTTATATTATTAGTGTTGACTAATACCCATGACACAAACATGTAAGTTAGCTACTTTGGGGTTAGATTCAATTTATGTGACTTGTCCAAGGATATTTGTTTTAAAGTAAGACTTGATAAGAGAATCAAAATCAAACAGCATCCATCATTTATAACGGACGCCAGAATTACGTTTTTAATTATAACAAGAAACATTTTACTTTTTTAAGGTTACCGCTTTTTCATATCGTGGTTATTAATAACAAGGATACTAAAAGTTCGCCAGTGGCAAATCTGTCCCCCACCGCTGTGAAGTAAACAAAGTCTCTGATAATTAGCATAATTAACAACTGACTTGCCGGGACAGTGTGGTTGAAATAGTAATATAATATCTGAAATTATATATAAGGCGGTCGTACCAATCCGGGTGAATCGCTGCGAAACTCTACCACCTAGTCAGATGTCACGGTGTTAGTGATGATAAGCCTATGCTCGCCCTTTATGAGCTGCCTGGCAAGAAAGGCAGATGGTCTATTCTGCAAAGGAGCCCGGACCAACACGGGGGAGATTTTTTAAAAAAAAATAGCCTATAATTGAACTCCAATATTTAACTATATGCATATCAAATTTCATCAAAATCGGTAACGCGATTTAGCTGTGAAAGAGCAACAGGTAGACAGACAGACCTTAGCATTTATCATATTAGAATGGATGGAGCAAATGAGTTGAAAACATGAATTTACAAGGTGATTGAGAATTTGGACTTTGTGTATAAGTATAAATGTTGTGGCTATGTTAACTGGAGTGTTCCTAGTGCCGGGTTTACATCCTAGTAGATGCTTAGCTCATGTGATTTCCATGTGAAAGGACAAAACTTTAATACGAAACCACTGCAAGAAGATAGTTATGATATAAATACATCAACACACGCTCGATTAAAAAACGTCCATCTTTTTTTTTATGACAATGGAAGGCAAAAAAGCAGACGGATTTCCTGATGGTAAGAAATTCACGCCGTCTAGAGACACCAAAGATAGTAATGGTGCGTTGCCAACCTGAGGTCAGGATGTTAGGCCTCGAGCAAAAGTAAGTTTACCGGCTACCTTACCCTCCGAACCGGAACACGTCATGATGTTATGGCAGCAGGATTAGGTAAGGCGGTGGTACCAATCCGGGCGAGTCGCTGCTAAACTCTACAACCTAGTCAGATGTCAGATATTAGTGACGGTAAGCCTGTGCTCACCTTTTACGAGCTACCTGGCAGGAAGGCAGATGGTCTTTTCTACAAAGGAGCCCGGACCAACACGGTGTTAGAAACCGGTAAAAATATTATTTACTAAAATGAAAACCACTTGCATACACGTGAGTCACGTGACTTGATTTACGTAAAACTAGCATGACCATAGCTCCCTTTCTGAACAGGACTATAATAAATGTGACTTTTTTGTGGACGACCAATGGAGCAGGCGTTTTTATGTTAGATCGGTAAAATGCCTACATCCAGGCCATTCACTGTTATTTACATCCTACCTACAGCTCCAGCTCCTTTAAAAGTCTATGCCAATTACGCTGTCCAAAATTATCTTTGGTAAGACAACAATGTTTATCAAAGTTGTGTAAATCTTAATTTTTTTGACGATATTACCGAAAAGAAAAATTCAGCGGCAAGATTAATCAAAACAAATCGTTTGCAGCCCTTTTTAATCAGCATAATAGGTAAGTACGCCACATTATTTTGGCATCTTTATTATCAAGAGACTACTTTCAAAATTAACATTTATCTTAACGATTTTATTATCAACATAACTGCAAATAGCTGAGTGCCTGGTTGGCGATAGCTTTGTTATCTATCACATTTTAGGATATTTTAGGACCTTTGGCTATTCGTAGAATGCGGACTAACCCTAGTTGAATCTTTGTATCCTTTATGGGAATAAGCACGCGAACATACTTTTATTTAGAGGAATGTACGTTTTAAGACGAGTATTATGGTCACACTGGTTATAATAAGAAGCGTGGCTGAGTTTTTATACGGTGGAATTTTCCACTGGCATGCTAAGTTTAAGACCTTGTGATTTGTATTATTGTGGAAAAGCAAGATCAGAGTTCAGTCTGTCCAGACTAAAATAATTCTTTTAAACTATAAATGTCATTCTGTACTTACGTTCATAAAATGTTTATTTATAGCGTAAGTTTTTATGATTTTGATTATTAAAATTATGCTTAGTTGACTAGATAATAAAACACAGCTCTTTTTGAGATATACCTACGATCTGACCTCTCTGGTAGATATTAAAGTTCATGGGCGTCGGCGATCACTTTACTTTTAGGTAAAATTCTCGCTCGCTTGTCCTATTCCATAAATAAAGTTTATTTTTTAAATGTCAAACAATAGTTACAATAACAAAATTATAAAACACGGATGCATTTTACCTGAATAAATACTGATGAATAGGTAGGTACTGTTAAAAAAAGTATTTTCATGCCCATGTCCCCGACGTGGTAGACAAAGGCACAACCAGGGACCACGACTAGCCGAAGACACTAAGTCCCACAATGTGATAGGTGGCAAGCCTATCGCCAACCGGACACATATCCAATACCGGGCAACGGGATCGAAGCCAGGACCTCAAATAGCCCTACGCCAGACCGCTGGACCTCATAATATCTTACTTCTTTGTCTAATTTGTTAGAAACTAATATCAAATTTTAAAAAATCTTCAATAATCAGACACAACTCTCTCGCTACTTCATACTATTAACAAACACTATACAATAATTTAATACTAGACAGGTATATTTTTATTGCAAGTGAAACGTTAAAATTAGACACATTAAATATAGGGCCGTATATTTTTAAAAAGAACAATATTTTCCTGTTAGGCTATAATAAGAAAGGTTTCTCGGTTAGGGCAACATTTACTTCGAACTTAAACGGTTCCTCACAAATTCCCCAGTTGTTTATACCTTTAAAACTATTTATTACCTATAGATTTTCTAAATTAAACTTTTTTTGTTAATTTAAAACCACGTTTTCAGTTCAATTATTTACTAAGCGCAGTGTTGCAAATTTCTACAATAACAAACGCCTCTATGCCTCTATCGTCGCCTCTGTGGTCTAGCGTTTCAGTTGTTGGACTTCAATGCATGAGGTCCCTAGTACGAAACCTGGGGTCGGCCACTGGGGTGTTTTTTTTTTCAATTTTGTAATAAAAAAATGTTGCTCGGGATTGGAAATGTGCCCGGTTAGCGATAGGCTTGCCACCTATCACATTGTGGGACTTTGTGTCTTCGGCTAGTTGTGGGTGCCCCGGTTGTGCGTCTGCCTACTCTTTCTGGGATATAGGCATGAAGATGCTTCTACAATAACAATGAGCGGTTTTGGATAAAATCGATTTATTTATATTCTGGAATGTATGAAAAATTAATGATAAAAAATTCAAATTATCGAAGTCAGAGTTTCTCAAAATTCTGTTAAGAGATTTGCCTGGAGATTTAAAACTCAAGGCTTTTTTAACTTCCTAAATGTTCTACATTCGCTGATTATATACTAGCATTTCGTTGTCGTAATAAGTACTTAAGAGGAAACAAACATTAATCTTATGAGATTTGTTAAAAAAAAACATTTGGTTTTTATTTTACCGTGTCACATTTTTACAAAAAAATCATAATTCATCCCAAACACTCATACCATTATGGGTAAAAAAATATAGAGTGCCTGTGTGGGACACTGAACCAAGAAGCCACTCCCCAGTTTACGAATTGATTACGAAAACGTATTTGTAACTCAAAATATTCTACCTATCTACTTATCAGTTAGAGATTACATACAAATTGTACTAGAATCCAGCAAAAAATATGTGCATATGCTACCTAACAGCAGCTATTTAATAGGTTTTATATAATAATTAATTAAGTATTATAAATAAATGTAAATATACTAATAAACACGGGTCTACCAAAAAAAATAATTGGAAATTGTACATTTTTAAATTACTTACCTACCTATCTTTTCGGGATAGATACTTAGTTAACATTGCGTTTCTTTAGCTGTCGACTAATCACTAAACGATAGTGATAAGAGTTGGTAGTCTACATTACGACCGGAAGACTAAAAAATATAGTTTTTCATTAATTGATCTCGTTTGGGATTTCGTCATTTACTAAAAAAAATAGTTGAAGGCAAATCAACCATTGACCATTTTAATTTTCAATATAAAAAATATTAATAAAATTATAATAAATACCTAGGTACCTAAATCCCAAGTTTACGTTAATTCGCTTGTTAAATAATGAGTGTATTTGGCTTGCTTTTATAAACAAAGATTTTACATTGTGCATTGCTGATGTAATTTTCTACACAAAAATTGCATGTTCTAAATTCAAATCGTAAATTGAGTAACAGTCAGTGATTCGAAGTTCGAACGTGAGTTGTTTTCGTGTGCGTGCAACGATACGATAGCGGACAAATAATCGCTGTGTGTGTAGTAGCTCGGTCACGTTTCGCGCGGCGTGTGGAGGCCGTCGATCGACGCGTGCTTCGCCCCTCGTCCCTGCAGTCACGTGTATTCTATTTTCGCCACGCGCTTTCGCTACTAATTTATATTCTTATATCGACATGACTCAGATCGACAATTTTTACCTTTAAAATTAGATGTTCATAATTTTGAGACACTGTTGCAATGCTGATAAATAATTATAAGGTTACGCGAACCAAACTGGAAGTAGTCATGGAAAATTTTAGGAAATATAACAAGGTACCTACTAACGAAACTAAATATGGTAATAAAGCGCGCGGTGTATATCATTATGTGCATATTATTTTTTATATTTTCGAGATACCAATTTATACCTGCTATTTACAACGTGTGTATTTTTAAAATGCGCATATAAAAAAATCACACTTGTATATACCTATAACAGAACAGTAAGAAAGATGAAACAGTTGTTTTTTTTAAATTTTAGAGTGACATGACATGTGATAAGGCGATCTAAGGTAAAGGTCGCATTTTTTTATTTTTAGAAAACAATTTAAACGCATACCTACATCATAATTTGTAGCATTATGTGGACTACATTTCGCTATTAGAGCGACCAGTTTATCGCCGCTGTAGTCTAGCGGCCTGGTATTGGACTTGACTTTATGAGGTCTCGGGTTCAATCCCCGGGTCGGGCAACTAAAAGAATATGTGTTTTACTCAATTTTATTAAAAAAAATATGTTGACTGGGATAGATAAGTGTCCGGCTGGAGATAGGCTTGCCAGTTAACACAATGTGGGACTTGATGTCTCCGCTAGTCGTTGGCGCCTTAGCCTATCTCTTCGGGAATAGGTACGTGAAGATACTTAGTACTTTTAGGACTCATAATTATATTTCGATTAAACATAAACTCAAGGCTAGGAATGTTAGAAAATTTGCAAGATTATTAGGCTCCAGCCCACCACCTGTTTATTTGGAACTTTTAAGATAATCTGTTTCTGAAACAGGTTCCTAAAAATATATCTTAGTGCCATATAAACAATTAAAATATTAATCTTATTGGAGGTTTCATACAAATTTAGTTAGCCTTGTAGTACAAAGTGCTGTGTTAGTAGTAGCTGGTAGTAAGTACCTACAAACCGAGTATCATGCGAATTCATTCAGCCATTGAGAGTGGAGACTATGTAACACAGTGTTTTATAAACTTTCCAATTTGGAACATTTTTATTATAGTACATAAATAAATATATATCTCTAGCAAATCACACAAATCGATCTAATCGCAAAGCAAATGATGTGCTTGTACTTTAGGTATAAGTCAACGATACTAATACATAGAGATACTTAAATAAATAACATTACAAATTTAATAAACTACCAAACATGTAAACACAAACATGCAAATGCCTGCCCGAAAGGAATTGAATCTCAGCCTTGTGGTTGATAGTATTAGGCGTGTACGCTAACCGCTCGGCTAACGAGGAGGCCTAATTATTTTTATTACTTTTTTACTACGCGTTTATAACATTTTGAAATACTTATTTAAAGATATTATGTGCATTTGCAAAACAGGATGTTTTCAAATCCTATAAATATATTTTTTTGCTATTTCCTTTTTAAGAAATTAAAATTGTCTTATATGTAACCTTTCTCTTCTACTACGACTATGTTAAATTACCACAATAAATCTACCAGTATGATGACACCTTTATCATCTTTATGAGAAGGGAAGGTTAGATTCACGACAATTTGAATTCTTAAAAATTGCATAACTTTTACTAAATTTATTGACAAAAGGGTTCTGTTATGAGATTGTTACTATCACCTTACACTCACGTTGTTGCATATTTATTTTTATTCCTATCGTGTTTTCATGTCATTCCACTTTCTTTCATTTTTGTATGAACATTTCTGTATGAGCTGACAATGCTAATTTTATACTCGTGTCATTAGTAGTTCCGTTTCACACAATTGTGAAGAATTGTATTTACTGTCGAGTAAAATAGGCAAGAACAGTTAAGAAGGAGAAGAAAGATCAAAATTTAATCTGACATATTCACCTATTTGAGAAAATATTAATAATTTTTAATGTAGGTTTAGCCACAGTTTTTTTCAAAAACTGTAAAGCTTTACTTTTTTCAAAACATTACTTAAATATACTGATGACTAGCTTTAATAATTTTAGCATAGATTTTTCGATTTTTATATTAGACAGCCTATTTTTTGGTAGAAGAGGATATAATAATATGTTATGTTATGTTTTGGTCCGTAGTAGTTTTTAACATAGTAGTAGAGACATTAAATATAGATTTAATGTCTCTTTGCCATCCATTAGCGCAATGATACATACAGTGAGATTTCAGGTTACATACTTCCCTCCGTTTAAAATGTTGTGTAGAATTTCAGGTTATTTTTTGATTGGCACAATAGTAGCAAATTGGTGATAAAATCATTAGAAAAACAAAATTTAACTAGAACATATTTCATTAATTTATATTGTCCTCGGACCACCGATTAGCAACATTAACAAGTAAATATTTCTGGTTTAGATAACTCTGGAAATCCTCCATCCTAATGAACATTGCTTGTAATATTTTGCTGAACCTCCTTTTCCATTCTACTAATTAGTTATAAAATTTACAAAGAAATGCGGTGGCGGAATTTAAAATTATTTTCTGATATTATATGATTCACTCTTCATCATCTTTGTACGTAAAGTTTGATTGATTTAATTTGATAAAAGATTCTTAGACGATCCGCCAAAAAATTACGTATACAAATATATATTTTTATTCTTCCTCAGATATCCGTGGACACGGATATTCGATATTCGATATTTTTACCACATAATAATTAATTTTATTCCATATTATAGTAACTTCTTATTTAAAAAAAATGTAAGTGATCTTGCGATATTTCTATATGATATTAATAAGTAAACTATAGTCATATACAAAATGTCTTTATCATATTTAACATTAACAACAAAAACAATTATTACCTATATTATGTATAGATATTTCTTACCTATTTTTTAACAACATTTCACGGGTCAAGAAAATACCTAAGAAGTCATACAAATTTTTTGATAATGTTTAGTTATCATGTGAAATGTAGGGCTTTAGGATCTAGTTGCTTTGCTTGCGGAAAATTACTAAAGAAATTAATCGGCAATGATTACCTAACTACTTTTTGAATTCATGATTTTTAGTGTGCGTGTTTTTATGTGTATATCTACGATTAAACTTATCAAGATTGAAAACAACCAGCACTACTAGAGTAGGCTCAAATTTAAAGAATATTAATAATCTGTGGGAAAGTTACTAAATTGTATCAGATAAAGCATCGAGTCATCTAACAATCCATAAAATACGTCGTAAACAGAACCATTGTACAGGTTTTATCACGTTGTTTACAATCACGTGTCGGAGAACGTGAACACTGCATATTTATCGACTCTCCCGACTCGAATTGGGCTTCTTGGTCAAATAATTTCGACTAGGAGTTTTCATCAAAACTATTTGAGAATTTACTGGAGTTAGGGTTGTCATCTCGCTATTGCCCATATCGATATTTGTCGAGTGGCAAGACGTGTCAAGGTTCATAAAGGCCTGCCTGGACTTCTCTACATTTAAAATTATTTTCATAAAAACATGCAAGTTTTGGGAGGCTTTTGGCACTACCCTCGGATTATATTCGCGTGATTTGGTCACGAATCTAAACCTAGCGTTCCCGGTTATCTACTACATCGACATTCACATTGTACATATCTGTTTTGTCAACATTTCATTTACCATTCTTGTCACAAGCAGGTTGTCATCTATATACCAACACCTTTTTTTTAATCTCACCCTTTATGATCTCACTATGGCTAATGCAATCGGCGAGCGTGACATCATAGATTAACAGTAATAACAATATGCTATCGCAGACTGACCAACGCCTTTTTTATTTGATTTTTAAGCGATCTTTGAATGAATTCAATGTAAGTATATCATACATTGAATTTATTCGATGGTAACTTATTTAGCTCGATCATACTTTTTCTGTGCCATGTGACAAAAGCCAATTGATTTTAGTTATTTATAATGAAATTATAGTTATTTAAAATTATTCTCGTTAACCGCCACCTTCAACTCATATTTTTTTATATTTAATTAGGTTTTTCGTTTTCTTTAAAGTTAATTGAATCATATTGTCAATTTGAATATCAATTTTTTTTGGACCCATTCGCCACTAACCTAGCGTCATATCTACATTAGGCTTTCCTCAGATTATTTGGTCAAATGTGTAAATTAATGGTGACAATATTTTTTTATTGAACGAGATCAATTAATATAACATATTTCGTCAAATTACAGTTTAATTTGGAATGCGTTTTGCCTTTTTAACTAATTAATGAAAGCACAAAAATAGATATTATGTAAATTCGTGCAAATATAACAAATCAAGGACGTATGAAAACCCTATTCATGTCTTGCTCTTGATTCGGAATAATTGAGGTCAAGGTTTCTCAAACTTTTTATGTCGTGTCTCCATTAAGACACCGCGACCGCCGGGAAGGCGGGAAAACATAATGTTCATTTCTCTATATTCTATATTCAAAATTTCTTAATAATAAAATGTAAGGTACCTATGCTATAACTATGTGCTATAAACAATAGATATATACGAATAGTTCATTTTTTTAAGCTCACTAAATATTTCTACTTATGTTTATTTGAAGATATCAAACATTTTTGACGTTAAGATGTTAGGTATTTTGTATGTTGGACTCTACCAGTCTAACAAACTCAATTTTGTTATCGATGATCTCTGAAATAACTGCGCCGAATCTTCTAATTCAGTTTAAAGTTTAAACTGAATTAGAAACTTTAAACTCTACTTTAATTTAGAACTGTAAACCTTCTCGTTTCCAAATGACATAGCTAAAATACTTGTAATATACTGATTACTTATAATACTTTATAGAACTAGTACAGGTTTTCGAGATCATAGAGGGACCTAGCATATGCATTGTTCTATTTTTAAAATTAGTCACAATACGATAATTTCGAGAGAGCTTTTAAATATTGTTTAATAAGAATATCATAATAAATGATCTATGTTGCAATAAGTCTAAATCGTCTGGACTTTTCAAAGTTCGTATCCTAGTTTTGTAGTATTATCAACCCTGTGTTATTGTGGTTCTGTTTCCTTATAAACGGTACAACAGTAGGTAATAATATTACATGCGATTTATAATTTATATAAAGACGCGAAGAATTACTAGTTTATCAATAAAATGTAACTCCTCTATGTATGATAATAATATTCTAGTTAAACAGACTAAGGTCAAAACTCACTTGTCATATTTTTGCATGCCGTTATGCCCGTTTTCTTCCCAGTAATGACGAGTTGCCATATTAAAATTGTCACAAAGCACTTTTTCACAAACACTTTTATTTATATCTTGTCACATATTGTATGGTTTCACAAAATTCACAAACATGCACTGTATTTTAGACACAATATGGAAAATATTTTCGCAAGGTTTACGCGAACGTCGTCTCAAAAAGAGGATTGCGAAGAATCTGACGGACGCCGAGTGAGGAGCTCGTGTACTATCACGAATACGTCGCGTTTACCGGCCGGCTGGCAGTCATGTGATTGCCGTGAGCCGTCAAAACAAGGCACGGGTTTTGGAATGTGCAGGCTTTCAGGGTTGTCACTTGTCATTTATTTATCTTTTTTATAAATTTAAAAATTTTTTTAGAAAACTATTTGGAACATGAGTCGCAATCAATCCGAGCTAGATGTGTTTAATCAAAATGTTTCATGTAGTAGAAATGTTTAAATATTTAGTTTCTATACTTCTTATCGTCGGTGCTTGGTGGAATTCCATTCTTGATACAATTTATTTACAAACACTTGTACTTTCCACAATATATTTTTATAAGTTATCCAACCGGTTTCGCTATACAAGCATCATCAGGGCTATATAACAACTTATATATAGCCCTTATATACACTGATGATGCTTGTATAGCGAAACCGGTTGGCTAACTTATAAAAATAAAAATATATTGTGGAAAGTACAAGTGTTTGTAAATAAATTGCTTAAATATTTAAATAAATACCTATTGAAAAAAAAAACTTTGTAATACTGGAGCTATTTAAAAAAAAGTTATTTACTTACTTTTTATATTTTTATAAGAGTATCATAACCCAAATAATTTAAGAAACAAGGCTTATGCGATTTTAAATATAACATTATGTGTTAGAGGTGCAAGTAGGTAGATAGCTGATTTTCTGGATACTTTTTGAGAATATTTTCTTAAAAAATATGTATTTCGATATACTTCAGTAACACCAATTTCAATAATATGAAATACCATTCAACAATATTTGTCAGTTTAAGCCATAAGTTTTATTAATGTGTATATAAAAGCCGTGTTAGTTACACTATCAGTACCTACATAGTATAAAACAATGTCGTTTCATCTGTCAATATATCCCTTTGTATGCTTAAATCTTTAAAACTACGCAACGCATTTTGATGCAGTATTTTTAAATAGATAAAGTGGTTAAAGAGCTTCCTCTTTTGTATGTATGTTTCATAACCGTGCGAAGCCGGGGCGGACCGCTAGTTTACTTATAACTCAAGGGCATCTGAACCGATTTGGCTGAAAATTGATAGGGAGGTAGTTAATCAGAAGACGGACGTAAGATACTTTTTATCCCGTTCGACTGTGAGGAAACTAACCACTAACTAAGTAAAAGTACCAATGCTTCCGTAAAAGAAAATGTACTTTTCATTAGTAAAGCTTTAAGTTAACGGACACTTTAATTCCCATCACATACCTTAGCATAATTTTAGACTTGCCACTATCATGTTTTAATTTGGGAAGTATATTAAACTGTAACCTACTTACTAGGCTCGTCAACCCAGTTTCAGATCGGCAACGTACTATTAAAATTTTTGGTTTTACTATAGGCTACCTACATGTTATTTCAACAGTCAGAAAATTAGTCAGCTAGTTTGATTTTTAAACTATAAAAAACTAGATGAATTTCATATTCAATTGAATAATTCATTATTACTAAATATTTTAAATAACTAGTTGGCTCGGCAAAATTCGTTCCACCCGTTCAGTTTGTATGGAAAATATTGAAATGTTGTTTTTCATAGTCTTCTCGAAGTTTTTCCATTTTATTTTAAATCTTCCCTGGACCTCTACAAATAATTCAAACCAAACACTTCGTCCGCAGTCAATCCAAAGAAGTCTTGTGCTTTATGCATTTCGGCCATCCACTTTTATTTACATACTAGCCGACCCGGCGAATTTGTATCGTTTAACATTAACAACAATAGCTGCAAATTTTCGGGGTTTTATTAAAAGCAAGTATCTTTATGCCCATATCTCCGAAGAGGTAGGTAGAAGCACAACCAGGGCACCCACGACTAGCCGAAGACATTAAGTTCTACAGTGTCAATCCGTTCGCAAAGCGGGCACATGTCCAATCCAAGGAAACTTTATTTTTATTGGAAAATTGAAAGTACATATTTTCCCTTTTTTTGTAGCCCGATCCGGGGATCGAATCCGGGGCTTCAAGAAGTCAAGTCCGACGTCGGACCGCTATACGTCAGAGGCGATCGATTGATTCAATTTTTTCTTTTCGAAGGCTGAACAACCTAACAGTAACAAACACAACAAAAAGGGTATAGCAAAGTTGGCCCATCCGTTCAGGTGTGATGCGATGACCACGTAGAACGGGGGCTTATTTTGAAACCCTCTCGAAGTTTTCGTACAGTGGGAATATCATTCCACGTGGGTAAAATAATAAACGTGTACATCATCATCCTATTCACTTCAAGAGACCAAGAAAGTGTTACATCTCGAGTCTATTGTGTTTGCGGGTTTGCCTATCGTACCCAGGGATGTAACGATACGAGTAAATTCAAGTAGCTACTCGATACTTTTATCCGATAACAATTACAATTTAGTATCGATACTTTGAATTAAGGTATCGAGTAGGTATCGGTTAAAAGTATTTATATCAGTAAATTTTATGGTTTACGGAAACTAAAATAATGGATGTTTATCTTTTAACAAGACTGAAGTTTCTGAAAACAACCTAGGCTTTAGTTTTGTGTAGTTAGCAGCCTTGGAAGTTGACAAGCTTGTTTGTCTACGCCCGAAAAAAGTTTAACCGGAAGACATTTACAAATATTGATTTTCTTGAGCAGCACCATAAAAACGGACTTTTTTTCATAAATTATTTTGAGGTGACGTGTTGTACTAGTGCTAACCCGCGACATTCATGGTCGGGAGTAACTCAACAAGTATTATTTTATGTTACAATATTATTAGTACTTTTAATAAAGAATACCAAATACTTGTTACGGTTTTCACTCGAAATTTTCCAAAATTGATACGAAACTAGTAAGTATAGATACTTAACGACCGATACCATTATTTAGTAAAGTATCGATACCCCATTGGTATCGATACTTTACTCATCGGTATCGTTTCATCCCTAATCGTACCTACTACGGTGGATCCGCATGTTTGATTACTGAATAACCTTAGTAGTTCCGAAACTACTACCCAGGAAATTAAAGCTTGTCTCGACTAGAAATATTTCCAATCGTCGCTACATTCCTATCTTACCGTTCAATTCGGTTACGAGTCGTAAATCGTAACCCACACCCACTTAAACCTATTCCTTCATCACACGTCTGTTTGATTATTTAAAATAAGAATGCATGTTTTCACTAGGATTTGAAAAAAAATCCCGCGATCGGAAATGAATCCGTTACCTTTATCTCTCTCTCTGATGATGTTTTGCCATTGGAGCTACCGAGGATTCCATTCATGTGTTATAATTTTGAATCCCTTTCTTTTTAATTACAAAAATATTTACTTATGTGTTATGTGACAGATACTTGATGTACATTTTTCCTTTTTGAGTTGGCCACTGAGATACATAATCAGTCCCCAAGTCGCGATTGGACAATTATATTTGCGAAATGGTCCGAAATGGTCGTACATAATTTTGTCAACATTTTATTAGTAGTTTTTGAGTTACACTTAATAATTAACACATTTTTCAGTGAAATATGTGTAAAGAAGATGCATAATTAAGTATAACTCAAAAACCACTAAGATTATATAATATATAATAAAATTAATATGGGACCATGCGATCATGACCAATCTTTCTAAATATAAGCCCTTAAAAAAATATACAAAAAAATATACAGTTGAATTAAAAACCTTCCCTTTTTTTGAGTGGGTAAAAAATATAGACAGATATATTTTGTGGTAACGTGTAGCTATTATCTTCCGTCTTAGGTACTCAAGCAACCAATGTAGAGTCTGTAGTTCTTGGAATCAGATGTTGTACTCGACTTCATGAGTTCTCGGTTTCGATCCCCAGGCTGGGCAACAAAGAAAATGTTTCTTTAATTTTTTAATAAAACAATGTCGTCAAGGATTGCACATATGCTCGGTTGGCAATAGACTTGCCACCTATTACATTGTGGTACCTACATAGTGTCTTTGGCTAGACGCAGATGCATGTGCCTTTGCATATCAAATTGGGGATAGGGGCGTGAAGATACTTTTTTTTGTAATTGCAACGTAAGAATACAAGTCTTTAAAAAGATTAAGTGATGGCGTAATATTATTTCAAAAGTCGCATTACAAAGTTACGCCTCTTACATGTGAGGTTCATTTTTAACTGACTATCAAAAGAGTGTTTTTTTACGACAGTATGTTTTTTCATTTTTTATTGCATAATCACGTAACAACGCGATTATCCGGCCTACGACCAACCAATTTTGAAGGTCATTTTTTAGAAAGGTAGAATTACTCATAATGTTTTATCAGTAATAATTATGTCGTCAACATAAACGAAAATGTATCTATTCATTATTAAGTATAAGTATAATTCAAAATCTACAGTCGGATCACGATAAAATTAATATGAGATCATCTCGGTATCATGCGCTTTCGAAAAAAGAATAATGAAATTGAGATGTGGTTGTGAAATAACTGGAGTTGGGTTGGGTTTAGCTACGCTTAGTTAATGATGACTGGGACGCTAGTCCCCCCGGCTTTGCACGGGTATTAAATATACGTATAAGCCTTCCTCTTCAATCGTCTTCAATCATCTCTTTATCTATTAAAAAAAACCGTGTCAAAATCAGATGCGCAGTTTAAAAGATTTAAGTATACAAAGAAACAAAAGGATAGAGAACGCGACTTTATTTTATGCTATGTAGTGACGTAGCCTATTTCTGCTAAAAATCTCTACTACAAATTTGTCTTCGTGTTCCTTATTAACGGCTATAAATGTAAATATAATACGCATGAAAATACGCGTTTTTGCCCTTATTAGATTAATCAATCTTAAAAAAGTGTCGGAACTCCCAACTTCGATACCTTTTATTTAACTATTAATTTCTAACTTTTTAGTATTTATACTACCTGAAAACACTTTCACTTTGTCAGTTTCCTAAAATTATCATCACATTTAATTTTCAACTCAAAGGATACTTCAAAATATTTACTGTATTTTAATACTACATAGAACCTGACACTACAAGATGCATACAAAAAAACCGTGTCAAAAACAGATGCGTAGTTTTAAAGATTTAAGCATACAAAGATAGTCTTAATAATTTCGATTCCAGTAAGTACGCAGAAAATTCCTTTTATTTAGAAATAATTTAAATAACGATACACTTTTAATCCGTTTTATTTTTGTCCAATATCATTTTTAAGCAATAATATTTCAAAGAGTGAAAAAATGGTTATGTGTTGCTGAAAACTCAAAGCTACGCCGTAGAATGCCTACGCCGTAACTTATAAGCTCTACTGCAAATTTACAGTTTTAGGGGATGCTGTGTACATTTGTGTCAGTTACTTGAATAAAAGAAAGATAAAAAGAGTCGCAGAAACCGTTATTCCATATTTAAAAATTTATTGGCATATTTAAAATACTGACGGATGGTTACATAGGATTTTATTTTTTCAGAAATTCCGTTTGTCTCATAGTAGTGGAATAGAATTAAAAGAAATCAAATCCGATTTGATATAATACGTATAAAGAAAACAGAATAGATTTACAATTTTAACTATATTTTTTGTTATAGTACTTATGTCACATAAAATAAAATCCAATAACACATTCCGCGTTGGTGAAATTAAGGCGGTATAGGTTTCAAATATGTCAAATCGTCCTCATGAATATGTAAAGACCTTTAAAACCGGATAATTAACAATAACTTTTTTGTGTATTAATAGTTGACGAAATTTTTCAGGTAATACTTAACCGAAACACTATTAAGTAAAAAAAATTGGCTCCATAAAAAAATCACAAGAAAAAAATTTCCGTGTGTGGAAACATGTTACATTAGTTTCCATTGAAGACATATTTACAGAAAAATGTGGGTTATCCCCACTAAACCCTTTGAATTAAACATGAGCTTAGATTTTTCTAAATCTGAAAAAAATATGTTTTTAAATATACGTGTATATATATTATCCATTATATTTACAGGCGCGCACCTTGCTGTTGTATCGCTGCTATTGTAGCGATAATAGATTTTCATATATTTAAAAAAAAAAATATTACAATAAAAAAACTGAATTCATGTTTAATTCAAAGGGACATAACTTATGTACAATCTGTAGAAATCTGGCTAGGATGCATCCATAAGCTTAAATCTTAAAAATTATCTACTTAAGTTCTATGCATTTAAATATTTCTCTAAATTCTTGAACTCAAGTTATTTAGATTCTTTTCAACTACTGTTGTTATGTCTGCAATTTGTAAACTGCAAACCTTATGGCTTGAAAATAAATACTCGACAATCTATAAGCACATATTACAAAATAACAAAATAATAAGTAAAGTAGGACTAAGTGTTAATAAATTATATGTACCGCAATTTACATTTTGATTAGTATCGGTAACCACTTTCGTAAACGGGACCAAAATTATCCTCTAACCTTTTCGGTACATGCCTTGCCTATCAGAACCTTTACCATTAGTTGGTACAGATAACGTTCGGTAAGTTACGTGTCGAAATCTATGGCATTTTTGGTTTAAAAATGTGTTCTGTTAGTTGCCAATAGAGGCGCTGTTCAAAGTTTTCATATAAATAATCTATAGAGACGGTAGACGGCAGTGAATGTTTTCAATTTGACAAGCAGTAAACTCATGGTAAGGGCTCTGCTAAATTTTGTTACTATCTCTTCGGTAGATTCAGCGTGATCATTGTCAGGATATAGACAGGCATACAGAAAGACAAATTGACATTCAAAATAGCTAAAAATTATAATAATGTGCCACAGACCACGTTAGTCAAATGCACCATGCCTTTTATAAAATATATTTCATATGCACAGAATTCACTCTTCTATAGTTTTATCTCGAGTATAAATTCTTGGAAGTGAAAAATTCAATAGGCTTCGGGGCATAGAAAAATGTTATATTTGCTCCAGTTTCTTCGATTCAAGTATTTTATTATAAGCCTTGTATTTCTTACTAAGTTATGCTAATTACAATGTTACATATTACATAATTTTTAAATATTAGTTTTGAAAATATGTAACATAACTTCAAAACTAATATTTAAAAATTATGTTAAGTACATATTTTCAGTTTTATATAACCCTATTTTCTTATGTTAAATATTTTTCACTTGCAATTCACAAAAGCTTTTTTCATTTCTTTCTATTCTGTGTGAATTACATTATTACCTGCCTGGATGTTTTTTATATTAGTTTCGATACTATAATCACCTCTGTGGTCTAGTGCTCCGGGTGTTGGACTTAACTGCGTGAGGTCTCGGGTTCGCATCCCTATCGGACAACAAAAAGAAAATTTGGTTTTTCCAATTTTCTAATAAAAAAAAGTTGCTCGGAATTGGATATGTGCCCGGTTGGCAACAGGCTTGCCATTGTGGGACTTAGTGTCCTCGGCTAGTCGTGGGTGCCCCGTTTGTGCCTCTGCCTACCTCTTCGGGGATATGGGCGTGATGATACTTAGGTACTTTTTTATATAACTATATCTTCTTTTAAGTATAAAAGTCTATATTCCCGTGTCACAATGTTTGTTCGAGTATTCGGAGGAATACTCGAGACGGAAACGGCTTGACCGATTCTCATGAAATGTTGTGAGCATATTGAATAAATCTGAGAATCGGCCAACATTTTAATTTCATACTCATGTATAAGGGTTACTCACCCCTTTTTTTTACTAAAATCACATTCAAGGTATATAGCAGAACAACGTCTGACGGGTCGGCTAGTATTTTATATATTTTCAGTTATTTTATAACAATAGTTTCCTATGTCACCTATAAATAGTGTACGTTACTTATACTATTTAATACATAGTTGTCATTCACTAAATGTATTTTTATAACTTTCTATGTAAGGTTAATTAATTAATTAAGCGCAAAGCTAGATCTCTTTTTAACAAAGGTAAAAGATACCATAACTGGAGTACGTATAAGGAAGAGCTTACTACATTTAACAAGGGTTTAAAAAAAGGCTAAGAGAAGATCCTGAAAGCGATTATGTGAGGAAGTCACTAGTGCTCCTCACATTGCCAGAATTTACAAAATTTTAGCCAATCTCTCTCTCTCTCTCTCTCTCGGCATTTGAGACTCTTAAAGACACAAAAAGTTTCTTTCACGGCCACCGCCCAGGAAACTTTGGAGCTTATGTTGTGCACTCATTTTCCAGGAGTGATCGTGAAAGACCACGGTATAGATCTTCCCATCCATATTGGACATTCTGGTGGCAGGAAAACGCCTAAGTCAGCGAATTAGAGGATGGCTACGTCTATATTCAGACCCCGGCAAGTAGAGTGGGCCATAAAAAGCTTTTAAATCCGGAGAAGAGGATGGCATTTTTCCAGCGCTGCTTCAAAATAGCCTTAATGTCATCCTGCCACTATTGGTTTAAATCTTCAGAGCCAGATTTGCCTGGGGATACCTATCAGTTAGCTGGACTAGGGTCAAGGTCATTTTTATCCACAAGTCGGGAGACAGAGATGAAACCTTACTAAAATCGTACCGGCCCATCAGCCTCACCTCTTTTTTATTAAAATAAACAATGGAAATGGTGACTGATTTACATATCAGAGAGAAATACTTCAGTCCTACGCCTCTACATACGAAGCAGCATGCCTACAGAAAGGGTAAGTCAACTAAATCCGCATTAATGGAAACGGTTGACAAAAAAGGAAGAGCAATTAAAGACAAACAAATAGCTTGGTGTGCCTTTCTGGATATTGAGGGTGCTTTTGATAACACCTCAACTGATGTCATATATCACAGTATGAAAAAAGGCGGTATTGAGATAACAACAATACGTTGGATCGGAGCAATGCTGACACATAAGGTCGCCAAGGTTGCTGTTTTTGGTGTGACCATCGAGGCCCGCATTACTAGAGGATGTCCGCAAGGTTCATCTTCTGATGGAGCCGTATACTCTTAGAGAGCTTTTCCATCGGTTCTCTTATCCGGGACCTACAGGCAACTTAAATGATATAGGTGCATGGACGGATCAATGGATCAGGCGATGGATTCCTACCCGGTTAAGCGGCTGCATAGTACTCTACCACCAGTGGTCATGTTGATGACGATTTAAGATGTACTCGCCTCTAAATAGCTTGAAGACAGAAAGGCAGACAGTCTATTCTGCCCAGGGAAACCTGACCAACACGGGGTAAAATATGTATTTTTAACGCACACTTCATATTTTGTACAAATTTAGCAATCCAGTTCAGCTTTTAACACACCTTGCAACTTGTAGCGCGCACAGCATTTGCAATTGCAGCAAGATGTTTTTTATGAGCAAAAGAAAGTTTACCGGCTACCTTACCCTCCGAACCGGAACACGTCATGACGTTATGGCGACAGGAATAGGTAAGGCGGTGGTACCAATCCGGGTGAGTCGCTGCGAAACTCTACCACCTAGTCAGATGTCACGGTGCTAGTCACGGCAAGCCATGCTCCTCTTTTACGAGCTGCCTGGCACAGGCAGACAGGAACTTTACTAATTTATAAATGTATTGTTTTATACACTAACTTATTGGTTTATTTACTAACTAATTTATAAATATATTGGTTTGCTAATTTATTAAAATTTTAAAATCAAAATACAGTAAGTGAAACAGTACAAGTTAATTCTTCCTTTAATAATGATGACCTTCAGTTTTGATTAAACTACTCAATCTTTTTCTAATAAGTGACACAGTACAAGTGTATTCTTCTATTAATAATGACGATCTTCAGTTTCAATTGAACTTGTCAATCTCTTTCTGCTTAAATTGTTAGAATGGGACTGCAACAAATGGTATTACCCGCTTTCTTGAATTTTTAAAAATAAATTTTAGAGTCAGTCACAGTGTTGATGACAGTTATCGGTTTTGTTTGTTTAACTTATGTTCATCGTTCACCAGACAGGCAAGACTGGTAGCTATGGTATGGGTAAGTATTTATATTATTTTTAAAAATCACCTGAGATAAGATTTGAACCTGCACCCTATCTTTCGTTTCTCGTTTGCGAATGCTCTAACCAAATGCGCTACCGAGATATCAAATGATTTTGTATTTTCTAATCGTCTATAGTTATATATGTATATTACAAATATCTTCTTTTTCTAAAAATATACGTTGAAAATAAAAATGATTAATTAAAGTGTACAGTAAATAGCTGTCAAATGACGTGCTTTATGTTTGCTATCTTCAGTGACCAATATAAATACAATGGAGATAGCAAATACAAAACATGTCATTTGATAGCCATTAGATGTACACTTTACCCAGTAATCATCACTAAAAAGATAGGACAAGTAAAAAAATAAAATATCTTGTGGCAGTCTATTCTTAATTAGTAACCAGGATACTTATTTATTGAACAGGCTTAAGTTCCTATTCAATGATTGATAATTGACGTCTATCCGGAATTAGTCATCAGGATATCCGTTTCCTTCTTTTCTCACTCATATTTGCATTTTTTAGCTCGAAAGAATAAAGCTGCATAGCTGGTTCTTATGACCTACCAACTCTATTTAGGATTAAAATATCTTAATACAGTCTATTATAGTAGCCAGGATACTTCTTTATTCATGAGGCTTAAGATCCAAGCATTAATTTGACTATTGGTGTCCATGCGAAATTACAGTCATCAGGATATCCGTTTCCTGCTTCGCTCACTCACATTTGCAATTTTCTGCTCTAAAAAATAAAGCTGTATAGACCCCTGGTTCTTCTGACCTACCAACCCTATTTGGGATTTAACGTGCATGTGATCTGTTATTATATACGATTCATATCCATTTTGATATATTCACTTTTTGTGCTCAATGTGAATTGTGATACAAAAATCTATGAATGACGTTTTAAACAACGTGACTTTTGACAGGCGATATAATACAAAGATTAAGAAATAAGCAGATAGTACTAACATAATATGTTTTATTTTATTATTAACTAGTTGTTGCCCGCGGCATTAATGGTCCCACAGGAACATTTTTCGGGATAAAAACTATTCTATGTGTTATTCGAAGTTATTTACCTATGTGTGTCCTAAATTTTATTAAAATTAGCTAGGCAGTTTTTGCGTGAAGGAGTATCAAACAAACAAACAAACTTTTGCACTTATAGTATTAATAGGATAGGATGGCACTCGTTTGTTTTCATGTTAAATAGAGGGTTGTGAATTCAGACATACTTATTTTAAATCTCGAAGACTTTGACATTTTTTAAAAAAACACTAACTGTATTTCCAGGAACTTAAAATTTAAAACTCGTTGAATACATGTTGTACTAAATACTGTCTTAAATTGTACGTATTTTCCATCAATAACATGGTGCTACGTCATCCACGCGTAGCATATACTAAAGGTTGTCAATTTTAGACGGTTCAGCTAAACACCCGTTTAACTTGTTTTGTTGTAAAGCGGTGAGTTTTTTATTTTAAACCTATTCCGGAAAGATTCTCATTCTTATTCAGTGGTTGGTAAACTTAGTATGTAGTATAAGTATAGCAACGCAGCAATACCATCTTAATTAACAAGAAATCAATCAATATCCTCTTGTTTTCGTGACCTTTCCCTAGCGCCTTCCTCGTCAGGTTATACTGAAATGGTACCTATGGTCAAGAAAACGCTTAAATGGTCCTTTTTATGAGTCTTTATAATATGTGTATATTATTACTTAATTAGACAATACTCACTCATTATTTGGATGTGTCGACTCCGATAAGGTAATGATAAACTTATTTACGTAAGATGTTGAAGATCCCAAATCCCAACCTCTAGTAGGTTAAATATATGTAGATATGTTTGATATATATGTTTATTTGCTTTACTATAGACAATAATAATAAAAAAATATTTTCAGTATGTTGATAGTTTACATTTTAATTTAAAATATTATTATTTACAACAACGTTTTAAATCTCATTTTAACTTTTTCAATTCGCCTATGTGGCCTACCGATCCCGTGTTAGAATTGACCTCATGAGGTCTTGCGTTCCTACTCCGGGTCGGGAAACCAAAAGAAAATGTGTTTTTGTCAATTTTCTAATCAAAATAGTAATTATCGGTATTAAATAAGTGCCCGGATGCTGATCGCTATCACATTGTGGATTTTAGTGTCGTCGGCTTGCCACCTATCACATTGTTGTTTTTAGTGTTGCCTGCCTGCTTCTTTGGAGATACAAGCGTGACGATACTTATTTTAACAATAGTGGTGATTCCGCTGTTCACAAACTAAACTTATTTTAGACGCATGTTATATTTTTCTAAATAAATAGAAACAAAAGAGATAGAACATTTTAGACATGCCACATTAGTCCGGACATGTCAAAATGTGATATTTTAATCAACATTTTCCGAGTTATAGGTTAAACGTCCATACAAATATGTCGCCCCTGTGGTCTAGCGGTCCGGGTGTTGGACTTGACTGCATGAGGTCCTGGGTTCGAATCCCAGGTCGGCCAACATAAAAAAAATGTTGGTTGGGGTTGGAAATGTGCCCGGTTGGCGATAGGCTTGCCACCTATCACATTGTGGGACTTAGTGTCTTCGGCTAGTCGTGAGTGCCTTGGATGTACCTCTGCGTACGTCTTCGGGGATATGGGCGTGAAGATACTTTTTTTTTTAGAAATATGTACAGACTAATCTGACATCACTAAACATTTTATCTCTTACTGTTACTTTCGTTGAAAGAAGATAGCGATAAATTTAAAATTAGTTTAGTAAGTGCGCAACAAAACTATCACCAATATTGGCGTGATACAAAACCAACAACAAAAACTTGTCTAAACAATAAAATAAAGTAAAGGTAAATGGTACGTCTACGAGTTAATCTATGAAGAAGTAGACCACGAAACGTTGCACGTGACTGGCTTCAAACGTGACGCAGACCGGCGCTGAGCAGACCGTAGTCGTCCAATTGATTTTTAACACGTAACAGCCTTCATGACGTTTTTTTTATTTGACAAGACATCGAAGAAGCACACGGCTTTTTTGAATGTGGAGCGTAGCTATACAAACCATAGATGTTATAGGTGCATTTCTGCCCTGATGCCGGGGTGTCAGGCCTAATAAGCAAGGTGGCCGGCTACTCTATCCTCCAGATAGGAGCACGATAGTGCCAAACTCTGTTTACATAGTTTTATTAAGTAAACGCTTGTACTTATCCACTATACACTTTATTTAATACTTTTCGTTACTCTATAGCCAACCGGTTTCGCTTTTTACAGCACCGTCAGGGCTTGTTAAACTAAAGATAAAAATACGGTTTTAATATACCGTTTAGTACCTACTTATTTGGTTGGAAGTTACTGACGGTACCCACGTACAAAAATTGTAATTTTAATTACCTAATTAATTATTTGTATTATTTAATTTGTATTTTAATTAATTGTAAACAAACCACAAATTAAACAATCCCCAAAAATAGGGATTACAGTTAGATTGATAAATGCCATCATATTAAAAAATAAAATTATATGTCAACTTGTAGAAAAAACAATTAAGAAAAAAAAATAAAAATATGAAGGATGCCAAACGATATAAAATGTCAGAATATCAATACATGAGAATATTATTGTCAAATTGTGGAAAATATACGAATAAAAATAAATTAAACTATTGAAAAATAAAAATAAATTAAATTAATATAAGACATAAATTAGATAAAAAATATGAAAATAAAATTATTTGTGAACATCTGTCTAAATATAAATCATTAAAAAATAAATCGTGCTGTCTTAAACATTTAAAAATGTAAATTGAGTAGCGGCATGGGGTAGCGAGTTATTTAACATTATTTAAGTCCAACTGATATTTCAATAAAGTTAGGCAATTTTTAAGTCTGTTTATTTCTAGCGCTTCTAGAGAATTGAGTTTCCTGCCTTTGTTACAAAAATTAAATGAATGTCTAGCAAAGGCAGAATCTCTTTTTCTTGAGTAAAAAAATGCTGTAAAAAAGGCTGTAAAAAGTGAAACTGGTTGGCTCGAGAGTAACGAAAAGTATTAAATAAAGTGTATAGTGTATAAGTACAAGTGTTTACTTCAAAAAACTGTGTATACAATGGAATTCCCCCATGTGCCGACGATAACAAGAGTTATCGTCAGCATAGCGTCGTCTGTTATAATGTCGACTGGAGTAATCCAGACAAGTATCTACACAACACTGCTACCAGTCTTCTTGTTGATATCGCATTTAGTTTATGCTGCCCTTGTGTGTACAAGTAGAGCCGGATTAGAAATTAGGCTGAATATTCAATCTAGGAGTCGCATGTACTTTGGCGTCCGTCTGTCAAAAACAAAATGTGTCATGCTCAGATCAAAGAAATGTCTGTTTGTCCTGTATAGGTATATTAACATATTCATTCAAAACGAAAATTCATACATCAAAATTTTAATTCGTGTAGCAAAAACTTTGGACCCCTTTTTACGAAAATTGTGCGGACGGAGGAGTATGAAATTTGGCACACTTAAAGTTAATGTGTAGTAAAAGTAAAAAACACAATACTTTTCAATAACAATGCTTATAAAGTGCATCAAATCGATAAAAGATCACAGATGGCGCAAAAACTATAATAATGTTTGGCAACAAAGTAGTTGGTCTTGATAAATGAAGATGGCGTTCTTATAAAAAATACTAGCTGTTACCCGTGGCTTTGCTCGAGTGGCAGTTACTATATTTACTGATTAATTCAAAATATTATTTTAATTAAAGACTTTTTGTACCACACAGATAAGGGCTTTCAACCCCAATTTCACCTGCTTAGGGGTAGAATTTTCAAAAACACTTAAATGCGTATCTACTCATTTTTAATAACCAGTCGAAAAACAAAGTTTTGATGTTTCTAAATTATAAAATTACTGTCTTCCATCCAAATTTTCAACCCCTATTTCACCCCCTTAGGAGTAGAATTTTTAAAATTCTATCCGTAGTGAGTGTCTATTCAATAAAACGATCCTACTTACCAAATTTCATGGTTGTAACTTTAAGAGTTTTTGCCCGGCGATGATGAGCTTGTTAATGGATCGAATTTGGACTAATGGGCGACCACTAGTAGGTAGTCTAAAAATTTCTATCTAATCTTACATATAGAAATCAAATGCTGTTTGTTAGTCTCACTAAAACTCGAGAAAAGCTGGAGCGATTTGGATAATTTTAGTTTCGAATTATTTGTGGAATGCTAGGAAAGTGTAAAAGATAATAAAAAAAGAAAACTGAGAGGAAACCAGAACAAACAACATTTCAAGTTTTTCCATACAAACAGAACGGGTGGAACGAATTGCGCTGGGACACCTAGTCTTACATTTAAAAATCAATTGTTGCTATTTATTCTCACTAAAACTCGAGAACAGCTGGACCGAATTAGCTAATTTTGCTAAAAAACAAAACATTTGAAGTTTTCCCTTACAAACAGAACGGTTGGAGCGAAGTTCGCCGGGACAGTAAGTAGTAATGGTTTTATGATGTAGAAAATCCCCCCGGATGTCGGACTCGAATCGACTCAAAACCACACTATGACCTTCGTGCCGCCCGGCTAGGAGCGAGATGGGGTCGAGCTGACATTCACCATCTCGCTCCGCGGCTACGGCCCGGTCCTTACCGGGTCTCCTCCCGCGCTGAAAGAGGAGCGCCTCCGGCCACTGGAATCGCCCCCCAGGCGTGCGAGGCCGTGCTGGCCGAGGAAATTCCCCTGATCCCCTCGGCTGCCTCGCGTCGGAGGCGCTTTGACGGCGAAGGAACCGCCTTCTTGCGCCCCCGGTCCGCCTGCGCCGGAGCGGACCTGAGTTGGGATCGTCCTCCTTTTGCATCAAATGTATAAAAGTCTGATATTATCAAACACAACATACCTTAACACAATTTAAGGCTAGCGTACACGCCTAACTACACCGACCAACCGTAAGGCTCGGCTCGGGTTGTTGGGCAAAATCGGGACAAAAATATCCCTGGGCAAGTTATACAAATTTAATCTAACCACAAAGTAAGCAATTTATATGCTTGTGTTAGAATAATTCATATAAATACTTAAATAGATACCAGAATAAATTTAAAAAACACACCAGACCCGGATATGCAGAATTCTAACACAAATGTCTGCCCCTGTCGGGAATCGAACCCGAGCCTCGCGGTTGTTCGGTGTGGTTAGGCGTGTACGCTAGCCACTTACCAATGAGGCGGTCAAAAAAATACGAGTAAATTGATTAGGCACATGAATAAAAACAATTTATTACCTTGCTTTATTAATTAATCTTTCGTTAACAACTACATCCCCCCCACATACCTTTAGTAGGCTAGTTACATTTTTATTGAACTACCTACATAAATGTTTTAATTGGTTAGGTTAGGTTAGTTTTGGTTAAACATATTGGTTAGGTGTTAGGTACATGAACTTCATTAAAGTACACTTTCGTTATTCTGTATCGTAACGCTTTCGACTAGAACTACCTACATAATCACACATTTAAAGCACTTAATGTAAATTAGTTATATTTTTCTTAACTAAAAATTTACGTTCTAAAGTAGAAGATCCGAACCCACCTTAAATTATTTAATTCTAAATTAAATCGAGCTAATAATAGGTTAAACGTATTTTATAATAAATTCAGTATATTAGAAAATATATAATATAAAGAATGGGTTGGCTAAGAAAATCCTGGACCATTAGAAATTATGCATATTATGGCAAAACAATGTTTGTCGGGTAAGCTAGTCTATTAATGAAAAACTCTTCGATCTCTCACTTGTTAATTTGTATTGTCAACTAACCGACCCGGCGAACTTCGTTCACTTAGCACTCAATCGGCGCTATCTTCTTTCGTCTATAGCCAGCCGATTTTGATGGTTCTATTTTGGAAGGATAATTCATGATTTTAAGGTACTTTTATATTAATTTTAACATGAGCCGACTAGTGGTATTAGAGTTATAATACAAAAATTTCTAGATAAGTCGTCAAGATAATACAAAAATGTATGCATTCCAATGTAACTCAAAAACTACAAGTAGGATGTTGACAAAATTTATGTAGGACCAATTCAGAACGGTTGGCAATGTTTCGAAAAAAATTGTCAAATCGCGATTATTTGTGTGATTTTTTTTATGATATTGGAAGGCAAACAAAGTTGTCCAGAAATATTTAAGTATTCATTTATTTAGATGATATTTATAAACTACAATTAAAAATCTTAAAAACAATTGTTTTCTAAATTATGAGGACTTTTTAAATATTGGAAAGTGATACCAGTGCAGAAACATATTTGATATTTTCCATCGTCGGCACTTGGTAAAGCTTCCAAATATTCATATTTTTAAACAAAGAAACACATGTACTGTTTTACGTATCACTTACAATTTATTATTTTGTAAATAGTCTACCGGTTTCGCTTATACAGCATCTTCAGGGCTAAAACTTAAACTTCTAAAAACTTCAAGTTTTAGCCCTGATGAGGCTGTATAAGCGAAACCGGTAGGCTATTTACAAAATAATAAATTATAAGTCATACGTAAAACAGTACAAGTGATTCTTTGTTTAAAAATATGAGTTTCTGCACTCATATTTTCAAATATCGATTTATTCTTAAAAGCTTTGTTAATAAATCTCTTACTTTAAAGTTGTTGAGCACCCTGTATGAACTCGTACTATTGCATAAAATAATGCGTACGGTTAGCGTGCATCTATCTTGTTCCACGTCTTATTCAGGAGCGTCGCCAGCCGATGGCCTAGAGGGGGGCACTCTGATACGGACATTGAGAAAAATATGAAAGGTATTTTAATTCGGGAGCCTAATGCCCTAGATTTTTTGACAAGCATTTCATTTCCCGTTTAAATAGTAGCAAATTAGTAGTAAAAGTACTAGAGTAATCGATCAAACAGGTCAAGTTAAGATACATACAACTATTTGCTTTATATTTATCAACTTCTGTAGAAATTCTAGGGGAGGGCAGCTGCCCCTCTTGCACCCCCTTAGCGACGCCCTTGGTCTTATTGTTATACTTATCTATCACTTATGTTGCGATTAAATCTAACAAAGATAAATATTAGAATTAAATTAAAAAAGGTGTGTGTGCGATTCACACACGATATAAGTGAAACTTCAGTAAATAGACAAAAGAATGATATGAATATATATTTGTGTCTCTTACCTGTCGTTTTTCCAGTGCACCCGTTTTGAAATCACAACGATTCTAAAGAAGTTTCACTTCAAAAATATTTTACTTGTCATCCATCAGGTACACTGTTTTATAGCAAAAAATGTGACTTAAATGGCGCATCATTTTAGCAACTGTACATGCCTTGTGGGTTTTCTGATGCTAAATTATTTAATTATTAAATTAATGGCTCGTATTTTTTACTCTAAACTAAAAAGAGATAGATACATGTAGATAATAACTACAGGAAATTATGCTTATTTATAACGAACAAGCATGCAGCTGCCATAATGGTAACAGATAGATAGCACATAGACACCATAGCTGTCGTAGGTGCTTACTTACCATAGTTTAACCAATTAAATAAGCTGGAGCGTCTTCAAAATCTTGGCATTCGATATGTTTATGGGCTTCGTAAATATGACCATGTTTCTCACTTCCGTAAAAAGTTGAACTTGTTACCAATTCGCTTAAGACGCAATGTACACATGTTATCTCTTCTATATTGCATTCTCTTTCACCAAAATGCTCCGGATTATCTAAAAGAACGCTTTCATTTTCTCAACGAGACGCACAAACTAAGCTTAAGATCAAATAACACTTTACAGCTGGAGATCCCATTACATTCGACTTCTTTTTACAGTAAATCGTTTACAATATCATCGGCTAGGTTATGGAACTCATTACCAATATCAATTCGTAGTGCTGAAAATATACTGTCATTTAAAAATAAATTAAAAGAGTACTATCTTGCAGAGTCCATGTAAATTCTAAACTTATTTTATATTAACTGCTGTTCATCTTGCATATTAATAACTACACCACAAAAAAATATTCAACTACTTAGCACATACATACCTATTGTTCTATATTGTTGGTTGTCTGTAAGAAATCGCATTTTTGTGATAAGACCGCCTGTTGTACTTTAACTTTAAGTTCTGATGTATATTTCTTGTTGATGGTGTACAATCAAGAATATTTGTATTGTATTTAATTTCTATAACATTATTTAAGCAGTAGTTATAGTTTTCTTTTGTCTATAGTTTTACTGCAGAAAACTATTGGTTTAATAGCATACTATGTCATTTGACCCACCTTTTTTTATGTTTAGACACCTAATCTAACACCATGCCTCGCAACTAATCTAGAAAAACAGAGCGACAGTGTTGGGATAAAATCTCTATGGAAAAGCCTATTCAAGCAGTGAAGAATAATGAAATGGGTTGGCTAATGGCATTTAAAGTATTTAATATTCCGCAATCAACTCTTAGAAGACATGCACTGGAACAAAATAAGTTCTTAGCTCCTTCAAAAAAGGTATCTTAATTTGTAATTAAATTTTCAAATTTTCTTAGCATGATTAGATTGGAAGGAAATGCTGTACGTAAAGTATTGTTTCAGGTTTGGGTAGGTATAAAAGTATCTTCGCGAATGAGATGGAACGTGAACTGGTAGAACATATAAAATTACTAGAATTGAGATTATTTGGATTCACGAGGAAGGAAATTTTAGAATTGGCCTATCAGTTTGCAGAAGTTAATAACATTCCACATAATTTTAATAATGAAAAAAAGATGGCAGGCAAATAATGGTTGTCTGGATTTCGACGAAGACACCCAGATATATCCTTAAGAAAACCTGAAGCTACTTCAGCTGCAAGAGCCCAAGCCTTCAACAAGCCACAGGTAGCATTGTTTTTTAATACTTACCAAGACATTATTCAGAGTAATAACATTACTCCGCATAGACTGTACAACGTCGACGAGTCAGCTTTATCAACTGTCCAGAGACCACAAAAGGTATTTGCTACTACTGGGCGTAGACAGGTTGGGGCTTTAACTAGCGCTGAAAAGGGGTCTCATGTGACAGTTGTTTGTTGTATGAGTGCAAGTAGTCATTTTATCCCACCGTGTTTAATTTTTCCCAGAAAAATCATGAAACAAGAGTTAGTAGACGAAGCTCCAACCGGTAGTTTAGGTGTTGCACAAGAATCAGTTTGGATGACCACCGCTGTATTTTATAAATGGCTAGTGCACTTCCAAACGCATGTAAAAGCGAGCCTTGATGATAAAGTACTTTTGGTAGTTGATGGTCATATCAGCCATAAAGGTATCGAAAGCTTAACATTCGCAAAAGACCATGGAATTATTATGGTATGCTTGCCACCTCACTGCACGCATCGCATGCAACCATTAGACGTATCGTTCTATGGTCCACTGAAGACTTATTTTATTCAAGAAGTGAGCACTTGGCTAAAGAGCCATCCAGGCAGAGTTGTTACTCACTTTCAAATAGGTGCAATATTTAACAAAGCTTATGGCAAAGCAGCAACGGTACAAAATGCAGTCAATGGATTTAAGAAAACTGGTCTCTGGCCTGCTGATTCTAACATATTTCCCGATTATTTGTTCGAGCCTGCTGAAACGACGAATATTTTCATAAGACAAGATATAGAGCCCGAAGAAGATTTAACGGTAGCTACTAATCTATGCACACTCTCAGCAGGTCCGTCTCAAGAAACCGAGGTAGAAACAAACAATTTTACATTACTTGCAAGTACGTCAGCCGCAGACAATCCACGTCTACTCTCAGCTGCCGAGGCAACAGACTCAGTTAGTGGATAACCTTGTACCCACTTCATCTTGTATACTCCAAGACTTGAATATCAATGTTCTCGTTAGCGTGCTGTCTCCAGTACCGAAAGGAACATATGTGACTGGCCAAGGCAAAACAAAAACCACGCAAGAAACCAACAGTATTGGTATTAACTTCGACGCCAAATATGGACGAAATTAAATCAAAATCTGCTCCTCTGCCTCCTCCAAAAAAAAGACGAGAAAGGTTACGAAAGTTCTAGACTTTAGTTTCGACAGCGAAAATGATTTCTCTTCTTTGATTGCTCAAAAAGTAACCAAAGATGAGGACGAAGATTGCCCGTGCATTTATTGTAATGACGTATACTCAAGATCGAAGCCAAAAGAGGTCTGGCTCAAATGCTTAATCTGTAAAAAAATGGGCTCATGCATCATGTGCAGATGTTCCAAAAAAGACAAAGCGTTTCACGTGTGAACTTTGCATGTAATCGACTGATTTTTGTTACCATTTTAGTATGCCGTTTTGTCCAAACCACGTGTGTTATTTTACCCGACTAGGGCGGACAAAATGGTTTTCTTCTGTGTTTTTAAAAATATTTTTTAATTATTCTGTTTTTGTACTGAGCCGATTGATCTCTATAATTATAATTAAGTAATGAACCAAAGAATACTTTGTTATTTAAACTGTTGAATATTATTAACAAATAAATATTCTATGACTGATTTTATAACTAGTATGTCATTTCGTACGCCTCTCCACTACATATTTTTATTTTCTAATCGTGTTTTGTTTTATTTTTAAATTATTATTTAATTTATATTTTTTATTGTTTTAAGAATTAATAATGTTCACTAGATTTACAGTCATATATTTTTTTTTATGATATTGGAAGGCAAACAAGCAGACGGATTTCCTGATGTTGAGAAATTCACGCCGCCCAGAGACACCAAAGGTGGTAATGGTGCGTTGCCAACCTGAGGCCGGGATGTTAGGCCTCGAGCAAAAGTAAGTTTACCGGCTACCTTACCCT
>NJDC01000311.1:0-45849 GCA_002245475.1 Calephelis virginiensis | reverse complement strand
CTTTTACGAGATGCCTGGCAAGGAAGGCAGATGGTCTATTCTACAAAGGAGCCCGGACCAACACGGGGAAAAAATAATTTATTAATACTTACTAATTTTAACTGATTTTTTATACATTTACTTACAATCAAAAAGTGAGGTCAACCTCAAATAAATATTAAAATCATGCTCAAGTGTGGAATTTATAAAAAGAAATATACTCGTATAATCAAAGATGGCGCGTAACGGAAAAATGTGACGCGTAACGAAAAAATGTTACACTAAATTTTTTCCCAACCCCGACAAAGAAGTTTCACTTCAAAAATGTTACACTAAATTTTTTCCCAACCCCGATAAAGAAGTTTCACTTCAAAAATTCTTCTTCTTTGACTAATCGCAAAATACTAACGTGAGGTCAAAACCTAACGAAAGAAAGAACGTAAGTACCAAATAACAAACAGCCTAACAAGTCAAACGTCAAATTTAGACAGAAGTTTTGGCGCCAACGATATAAAAGATGGTCGCAGATTATTTTGTAATCATTGAATCTCGTTTACGAGCGTTTCTCAGAATTTTTCACGCTTTCAACTGTGTGCCACGATTTTGCTAAGGCGTAGGTACTTTTTAAAGAAACATTTTTAAAGCAGAAAGGTTAATGTCGAGTTAAAAATTTCTATATATCAATCTATTACACAAAATCATTGAAAATTGTATCCAATTCATTAAAAAAAAGGAAAAAGTAAAAACCAATGAGGTAAAAGTTTTAATGTATGAAAAATTGTTCGCCACATATTTTTTACGGTATTTCGGACAAGTTGCGATAGATTTGTCGATATTTGTTTGACACTTTCGTCAACTTTCATCGTGGTAGAAGACAAACGTGAAAACAGCCTGAATTAAATTGATTGAACCGAAACCGAAAATAGCGTGTTTGTATGAAATGACTGTAGAGGAACCTACGCATGCAAGGAATGTGACACCCGATTCTCTCTGCCTACCCCATAAGAGTCTCTTAAGCGTGAATATAAATACTTATGTTTGTAAATTGATTGAAATAATGATAGAATTGATATTCAATCATCAAGTATACAATTCTATATTCCAAAATAATTCTATATTATATAATAACATGCTGTAAATATCAAATATATTAATTATAACACCAATGATGTTATGGGAGCGAATCTGAGACTGAGACTATATTTCCCGTGGGTGATGGCGATGGTGAAATATATGTAATTTGCTTGTAGGTTTTAAAAGCTATTAAGGTTATTATAATAATTAAAATGAACAAAAATGTAGGTATATATTGGGAATGGATTTTTTGTTTTAGGTTCCATATCTTTTTTTTTGTTCTTGTTAGATTGGCACTATTTTGGGTACAACTGATTTTTCTTTTTAGTGCGGAGTTGGATTTATATTAAATACAGTGTTGTTATTAGTTATATTACAATATTTAGTATGTATTGCGAATTTCATAATGGACAAAAACATCGAACAAAGAGTTTGTCTTAAATTTTGCATCGCCAACAGAATGCGGTACATCGTGTTTGGAGTCAATGAAAATCTTACAAAAGGCTTACAGTGAATCAACTTTATCAGAAACTCATGCTTTTGAGTGGTTTGAACTAGCTGCCTGCCCTTGTTTCGCTTCGGTTATTCAAGAATAAAAATCCTACTAATATTATAAATGCGAAAGTTTGTGAGTACGTCTGGATGTCAGTATGGATGGATGCAGTAAGCTCGAATGTCTTTGCTACACTTCAACGATATTTAATTTTGCGCCCGGAGATTTTAACTTTTTGATAACTCATTAGTCGTTAATTATTTTCTGATAGTGTAAAAGGCAATTTTGATCTAAATTACACGCATAACGTATGTAACAGATTTATTTGATTAAGGCTTAATGCTGTATTGTTAAAAATATGTTCTAAAGTAACCCTTCATTTTACTGTTTTAAGTAAACGCAAAAAACGATTACTGTGGGTTATTATTAAAAGATACACATATACCACCGCTTACTTTTTTTGAGAGCTATCGAAGAGGAAAAATCCCACCATACATTGTTTTGTTAAAACTCAAAAGGTTTTGGCAGCGTTGTCGAGGAAAGCTCCCAAACGGCTTATTTTTTGCCGACATATTGAACTAATATCATTGTAATATCGTTGGTTTGTACAAAACATAAACTTACTATACACTAAAACCTTCCTCAAGAATTGTTCTATCTATTGTTGAAAACCGAATGAAAATCCGTTCAGTGCTTTTCGAGTAAATCGCGAACAGACAGACAGACGCGGCGGGGGACTTTGTTTTATAACATGTATTGATATGCGCAAGATGCTGCCGCTAGGTCTGAGTACTCAAATGACTCAGACATAGCGGAGCCATGTTTATGGCTCATATGAAGTATGAGATATTGTAAAACTGCGAAGTAGACATGGTTACAGCTGAGATGATCAAGTTTGGTGGTCCTGCCGTTCGGGGCTAATTTTGGGTCTTTAAAACATCTTTTGGAAGACCAGCAGAGTACCTGAAGACTGGCGGCGTGCTGTCATCGTGCCCTTGTATAAAGGCAATTGTTTACACATGGATTGCATCAGTTACAGAGCCATCAGTTTGATCAGTTTAGCATCAAGTTGTATGGATGAATAATTGAAAGGGATAGGGATGGATAGAAGAAAGGGGTAGTAGCAACCTGCAAGGGAAGACCGATGGAATATTGTGGAAGGCTCAAGGCGGTTTTAGATCTGGAAAAGAATATACGGATTAGGTGGTTTCGCTCCGCAACATCGTCATGGCTGTGGGCCAAGAGGTTTTCTGTGTATATTTTAATAATGTAATATTTTATTATTATTATTAAAATTCTTGACGTGGTAAAAAGGTTATCAGAAGATGGGGATAAGAATGTCGTCAATTTTAAAAGGGTACTTTCAGTAACTTATGCACGGGATCATAACCAGGGGGCTAACTCAGTATCGTTTTAGTGATGATCCCTGGGTAAAATGTACATCAAATATCTGTCAATTGACGTATTTTATATTTGCTATCTCCGTAACCAACAGGAATACAATCATCATCATCATTATCATCGTCATCATTATCATCATCATCATCATCATTATCATCATCATCATTATCATCATCATCATCATTATCATTATCACCATCATCCAAAGGACGTCCACTGCTGGAAATAGGCCTCCCCCAAAGAGCGCCATAAGTCATTGTCACCAGCCTCTTGTATCCAGCGACTCCCCGCGACTTTGACCAGGTTATCAGTCCACCGGGTGGGAGGTCGTCCAACACTACGTCCTCCGGTGTGGGGCCGCCACTCGAGAACCTTTCGTCCCCAGTGGTTGTCGGTTCTGCGAGCATTGTGGCCTGCCCATTGCCACTGCAGCTTAGTAAGTCGCTGAACTATGTCGGTTTCTCTCGTTCTCTATAAATAGAGATATCAAATACAAACTCGTCATTTGACAGGTATTATGGTTGTCCCCATGGTTGTCCCTTACAGTAGCCTATAATTTAGTTTTCTGTATACACGTTAAAAAATTGCTTAATGATTGTGCCAAAAACTAAAAAAAAATAGACAATTGACAGTTCACACTTAATACTGTCACTTGGGTTGTCATCTGTCAAGACAAGTGTCAGCACAGCCATCAGCAGTTTGGAAGGCGTATAAATTTTACATTTTGTGATAGTAAATTGATAAATCTTTTCAAAATGTTAGCTTTGATAAATCGAATCCTTGATTGGATCAAAAGCTTGTTCTGGAAGGAAGAAATGGAATTGACTTTAGTCGGCTTACAATATTCGGGAAAAACTACATTTGTTAACGTCATTGCTGTATGTATCATCTCAAAACAATCATTGTGTACAAAAGAATGCCTCGGTCTTGTATTTGTCGTTATCTGGTGTATGTTTTTCAAGATAACTAATTTTTGGATCCAAAGCTAAGATTGGAAACAAAAGTTGTTTTTTAACGCTAGGACCTGCAAGTTTTATATAACTTACACTATATAACTGTTTTATCAATCTTTGATGAGTATTTTACTGTCATTCTCCTTTACGACATCTTATAACTTAGCAACAAATCTAGTTTAAATCTCAGATAACCTATTATCTAAAAGGCCAGAGATCATATGTTGATGTGAAAATGCCTATGCATGATATTTTTGCCATGACCATTTTTCTGATGTTTTCTTTCAGTCTGGACAATTTAGTGAAGACATGATACCCACAGTTGGTTTCAATATGCGCAAAATCACAAAGGGAAATGTTACTATTAAGGTATGTTTTAAGCCATTTTAGTAATTTTGTAGTTATGTCTACCGAGTCTTTCTAATAATGTGAAATTTCATATTTACAGTATAACAAAACTTACTTGCTATATACATTACTACTACTTATCAAACCTTAATTTGACTTTGTTAATTGACATCACAAGACTTTTTGAAAGAGGGGCTGGTACATTAGAGAAAGTCAAAAATATTTAAAAATGACATTAGTTCTTCGTTACGAGTGTAACCTCCAGTAGTAATATACATAGCTTCATATTTATTACATTTGTAGTTATGGTAATGAAACTGGCTGTAATATGCTAATTTTAACCATTGTCAATATCTTCACTGAATGTTTGTCAATGTACAATTTTTTAGAAGCTAGCATAGGACGAGGGCGTGGTTCTCCTGACGGTAAGAGAAAACCCTGGCCTATAGACACCATAGATGTTATAAGTGCATCTCTGTCTTAGGGCCCGAATGTTAGGCCTAGGCTACTCGACCCTCCAGAATGAAACATGGCAGAGTCATGATGGCAGCAGGAATAGGTAAGGTGGTGGATCCCTACACAGTGAGTTGGTCTACTGAACTCAACCACCAATGGTCTTGTTGGTAATGACCTATTTAACTTGTGTTCTCCTCTTAAGAGCTGAATGGCAGGGAGGTTCTATTCTACTTAGTAGACCCGGACAGAGGAAGTAAGAACAAATTCTGGGTAAAATGATTAGCATTAAGCTGTATTAAAAAACAACTGTTTCGGGCACAAAATATGGACTTATGTATTTTAAATGTTTTGTGTAACAGGTTTGGGATATTGGAGGTCAACCACGATTCCGCTCAATGTGGGAGAGATATTGCAGAGGCGTTAATGCTATTGTGTAAGTACAAATAATTTCAAAATATCATACGCTTTTGTTCGACTTTTCGTCTGCCAAACAAATGTTTTACATTTTCTTGCTTACTATCTATTAACAAAATTTGATAGTTTTCCTCACTCTATTTTTCTGTCTGGATTCACAATATAGTGTTGGATTCAATGATTCCCGCATTAGACAAAGAAGACAAAGTGTGGTTTTTTAACTGTCTCATAAAACAATTTAGTTCAGTATTGTATATTTGCAATAGGTTTGCTGCCTAAAAACATTGTGGTATAGTGTCTTCGTCTAAATGAAGATATCCTGGTTGTACCTCTGCCTATCTTCGAATATATGGGTGTGAAGAAGCTTTTTTCAATAGTTTTCCACTTTACTAAATTCTTACGAAAATCTCTACTTAAATTGTGAGCTTCTCATGTATCTTAAATTGATTATATTTATTCTTATACAGATATATGGTAGATGCAGCTGATCCTGATAAAATTGAAGCATCTCGTAACGAGCTTCACAGTCTGTTAGAGAAGCAGCAGCTCACTGGTATACCTGTACTAGTTTTGGGAAACAAACGTGACTTACCCCATGCACTCGATGAACACGGCCTCATTGAACGAATGTAAGTCCTTTTTTTACAACATTTTTTGATACAAGCCTCTCCCCGTTAGTTTGTTTGATATGAAGGCTAAGGGTAATGAATATATGATTATAAATATACATAGAAATATAACTATGATGCCTAGAACCAGAGGCGGCCGGTTTGGGGAGCGCTAGTGTGGTGTTCTCGTACGGGTTTGAACTGTATTAAGGGGCGGCGTATAAATTACGCTTAAGGCGCGGGTAGTTCTGGAATTTGAACTGAAGCCTCTTAATGTCTTGATAAAAGATTTGGTCAACACTAACAATTCTTAAATTTTTGTGTAACAAAATAAAAGTCTCCTTCATTAAACAAAAGCTTCTCTGTGTTTAAAGGCCTATTTTACATGATTTTCTGCTAGTTTCATGATTCCATTAGTATGATTTTCACATTGTAGTAGAATATGCTGGAAACATGTCACACATGTTCTGTCCATGATTTGAACTAGGTACTATTAAATGGAGGGTTAACAAACTTTTTACAAGCCAACATGCAAAAAATTAATTAAATTGTGCATTATTTTGGCCTTGGTTCGCTGTTGGAAGGTTACCCCGAAAGCGAAAGTTTGAATATGCATGACTTTTGCCAGTTGTAAAGTGTAAACAAAAAGCAAGAACAACAAAATGATAACTACGCTAAGCATGTGTCTAAAGAGAGTAAACAAGGACAAAATGTTAAAGTGACGGTAACATGTGACAGCAAGATTTTTCTGTTTAATGTTATTAACCTGATATGATAATGATAATCACTGCTAATTTCTGATTTCTAACCTTTTAGTTGGTTCATGATTTAAATTTTTTTGTGAGTTTGATTGTTGCTACCTGCATCTTCGGGGATACGGGCATGAATGTTCTTACCATTTACCAGCTATATGTTGGATATAAATGTCGCTATGCTTATGTATTCTAAAATGTATCTCGTGATTTGGATGTGTATTTTTCTTAAATGCAAATTAATGTTTACATATTTTGTATATGGCTCGGACATATTCTGGTCCAGAGAGTAGGGTAGCTGGTAGACTTACACATAAATATCCCTACTACAGGACGGCAATGTATCTATTACATCTTTGTTGCCTTTAGGGTATAGTTGTTACCATCAGCAAATCCGTGAGCTTATTTACCAACCTCACTCATAAAAAAATACAGATTGGAACACGTTATGGTGGTACTTGGTACTATGGTGGTACAGTAGCTTCACACTACTCTAACCTCAGTTATGTCTTAAAACAATGAGATTTCCATAAAATAATTTATTCTATTTGAACTATTTCAGGAATCTTTCAGCTATCCAAGACCGTGAAATTTGTTGTTATTCAATTTCATGCAAAGAGAAAGATAACATTGATATCACTTTGCAATGGCTCATCTCCCACAGTAAGTCTGGTAGTGCGCGTTAAATGGACACATTCAAATCTGAACAGTCAACCATGACATATAAGGCGCAGTTTCGCCTGCACTTTCGAAAATGTTAACGGCTTCACTCTTACAGCTATTCTGGTAAAAACTCAGCACATTAAAATAAAGATTTAGTTGTAAAATATATTTTAAATTATAGAGGGTAATGGAAAGGTGGTCCATCTGTGGATGTATTAAAATATGAGTTCCTTTCATATGATTTTTTAATCAATTTCAACCAATAGTTACTCTGTCAAATATAAAGCTGTAAACGTTCCACCAATCGTCATTTAAAGACATTAATATTACACCTTAGCACGGATATATTCAGAGTTGGTCCTTTTTCCGTTTACCCTCAATTTAAAAAAAACAGGATCAGCTAGATTTGGTTTTGAAAGAGATATCCAATCAAGGAGAGTTATTACACTAAGATGCTAAATGTATAAGTGGCAGAATATTTAGAAGCACATCAATAGATTTTCTCTCTTTAATTAAACTTGAAGATATGAATCGCGTATTATTTTAGCTATGACTCGCCCACATTGCAGAGTTTAAATAGAAAAAGTTTTATTAGAATGTTATTGAGGCGATGGTTGTCATTTTGTTGCGTACTTACTAAACTAAATTTAAGTTATTCCTATTGTCTCTCACCGACTGTAATAGAAAGAGACAAAACACGTTTAGAGCTATCAGATTAGTTTGTACACAAGATTTTTACATACTTTTAATTTATTCCTCGGAAATTGTTGATTAAAAACATCAGAAGTCGACATATTATCCTACCCAATCTGATATCTATATAATGTTTCATTGGAAAAATTACACCTAAAATGAGTTTAGTTGGTGTTCAGCAGTATTACTATCAACATCTTGCGCAGCAAAAAGCACGGCTCATTTATTCGAGGGTGAACATTATACTTCAATGTTCGAATTTTATTCAGATCGTTCCGACTATAATTTAGCTAAGTGTATCAAGATTAATGACAGGCAACTTCGTGTCTCATATATTCTGGTAAAGTTTAATAAGATTGTCTAAAGGCTTCGACCCAAACAACTAAAACCACAAGTTAAGGTCAACGCGTATTGACAGACCGCAGAAGCTGCACGTGTTACAGTCCGTTGCGAATTTTGGACATTTTAAGAAGTATATGAAAACACATTAAGACTTGATGCAACATGGCGAGGCTTACTACCCGGCGCTGCTATTAATATTTTTCGTATGTTATTTATCCTTACCTATCTTACCGTTCGCAAAAATAGTACAGCAAGCATACGAAATATCTAAGTACTGTCAGATATTTCGTTTGCTTACTGTACTGTATTGTTTTATATAAAAACGATTACGAGATGCGGCGGCGCGGGCGCGACATTTATGTGCGTTTGTCGTTAGACTTCTTCTGAAAAAAGCTTTTACCAGGAGTTAATTTCTTACAAAGGCGGATACCGGAATTTGTGCAGAGACTAACATGGTAGCATGGCTTTTATCGCTCGTGCGAATAAAATCTAAAACTCGCATCTTTTACTTGACTTGTTGGCAAAACAATTGGATTTTAAAAAAAATATAATTTTCATACTCGTTATCCAATATTAAATCGTAGTATTAAAAGACACCTTATGTTTCAAAAACTCGCTCAAAAACAACAATTAACAAAATCCTAAGCATTTTTTACAAAACGTGATTTGTGCATTACTTTACGGCTGACAGAGTAAGACTGAAATTCAAAAATACGCGTTCCTAAAATGTATGTCCAAATGTCCTATCGCAGTAACTGATAAAGCGAATAATCAGAGTCCATGGAAACACGATCTGCCGATTCTGTTACCATCTAATTTTCATATGAGCTATTGCTATTTACTGTATGCAAATATGTACATTAATGTTAAAATCTGTTATGCTTTTTTAAATTGATTTTTTGTTCATTGTATAGCTAAAGATCCGATGTCTAACAGGCTTGTTTAAAAGAAATCAACACTTAATGGAATGTAGAAGCTGAATGTTTATGTGACAAACTGTGTTTAAGTTACCGCAGTATGCGCAACATATAGGCTAATTTATGTTGCAAGTTATGATTTGAGTGTTATGTGTCAATTATCTTTTAATCACTCATTAAGTTGACATTCCCAATACGAAATTGTGAATTAATGATATATTAAATATTACTCGACAGTAAGCATGTAAAACCATGGTCAATGTGCCTAAGATAATTTTACAAGTATGAAGAAATGTCACGTGCATACTTATAATGTAACACCAAATCTCTTTTTCAAATAAATTTAAAGTAAGTAAAAACTTAACATAAATGAGTGTGCAGCAGAATCAACACTGTTATCGAATATCAAATTTATCATTTCATATTAATTTTGTTAGATTGTGTTGGGGCCACGTATGTAGATAATTAATATTGAGATTTTGTTTTCTTTAATGCGCCATTTAATACTAGCAGAATAATGTCATACCCACATACTTTAATGGCGAAAGTGGTGTAACTCCTTTGCATACATTTTCATAATTTGCAATTGAATCGACTTCAAAACCATATGTAGCGTATCATATTTTAGCTTGAAGTCAGTTGTTCCCCTTAATTTATACAAATGTTTGTAGATGATAGATGATATAGTGAATATTATACCTACATGACCTACACAAATCTATGGTCCCATAAACATAGGCGTTTTCTACGATCACAGATATAAATGGGAAACCCGAGGAGTAGTTGGAAATGCAGTCTATGTCTATATGTACTCATATACATATATAGATCGCCTTTGGAGTTAAAAATCATTCATAAATTACGTCGTACTATGAAAGGGTCGATGTCGAACGTTGTGGCATTGTGTGACAAGGGGCAGCGGGGTGCAAAAACTTGGTGACGTCGCATAATACAATCTAAAATTTTGAAAAAACAATGTTTTAAAATATAATTAAGTAATTAAAATTTTAAAACTGCTACATAATTATTTATTTTTCTGAACGAAAACCTGAAAAATATGTGACTTCACAGAGAGGTTGTGTTTGTGAACCAGTGAATGGAGTGAGGTTAAAAAACTGCTACATAATTTATGGATGGCCCCTTATCAAGATTTACAATGTTACAATCATGGTTAAATAAGTAAATACACCAATGAAGACCAAAGATGGAATTAATATTTACTGTCTAATCATGAGATCGTAATGTCAAACTGACAGGATAGGGTTGTCAGACTGTTAAACGAATTTTGCATAAACTAGTGGAAACTACTGCCAGTTCAGCCAGTGTTGTACATTGTCGAAGCTTGTTTGCAATTGGGCCTAAGGTACCAAGTAGATTTTTTTATTAAATTAACTCAGAATGTTTAAGAAAATTGTTAGCTAGTGAAAAAGAAATTCCTTGCGAGTTACCATTAGTGTTTGAAAAAAAATAGTATATCATAATTTATATAATTAAAAAAATGACACAATTATTGCACACATTTGAAATACTCTTGACACAGAAAAATCTTATATTGGCGGCATGCTTTTTTTAAACATTTAACGTTATTCGTTAAATTTTGAAGTATGTTTCTATGTAAGTTTTCTATTTATACATATATCGATAACAGCTTATGTTAAAAAAATCTGAATTAAAAGAAAATTAACAGCAAAATGTTTATGTAGCCGCGTGATTTGTTGTGTTGACATAAACTTTGTAGTTTACTTTTACCACAAGTTTGTGTGTTAAGCTTGAAGCTCAAAATTGATAAACTGTTTATTCGTTATCTCTAAAAGTCGTAGTATTTTTAATGTGTGTGTGTTTCAATTTAGCGAAAACATCTTTTCAAAATAGCATTAATAGAAATTCGCCTTATCTAGTGTTACGAATGGGACTTGGGACTTCCCAAGTAATATGCGAATATGAACACTCTTCACGAGGTGCTTGCTAATAAGTAATAGTTCACAGGTTTGCATTTTACGAATATAGTTTTCTCTTTCGATATGTTTGTGTCTAGAAAATACCTTGCAGTAAATCGGGAATAAAAAAATATATAAAAAGTTCATCTTAACATATGAAGATTTATGAAAACTAGCCACTTTATCATTGTTTGATTTACTTGATATGGTCACAGAATATAAAAAAAGTTTTATATTCGAATTTAGTATTTGCCAATGGTCCAGTATGTATAGAACTGGCTCATATTTGGGAACAATTAGGAGTGATCAATTCAATATATTGTACACTTTAATACATAGACTTCAAAAGTGGAAACTATCTTCATATAAAGTAAACCGTATAAAGTTTTAATCATTCATCTCTAAGAACAGATCAATAGATATTGTTCTCATTGATTACATAACAAATTTGTGTATCATGTTTGTATACCCAGTGTCCTAAGCTAATCGGTTTTACGTTAATGTTTTTAAACTGGAGTTTTGCTAAGTGATGGAAAAAAGTGGATGAAAAGATACGTCAGGATATGCCAAGATAGTGCAGTCTTTATTCCAATGTCGTAATTTATACAATTTAGTTATGTAATACAATGAGCAAAAATATTAAGCTCGAGTCAGTGCAGATGTTTTGTGGCATCATTTTGTTGAAATTTGTCTTTAGTGCCAAGCTCATTGGGAATTCGATATTTCTTTAGAGAAATTAGTTAAAAAAAAATTCAAAAGACTACAAATAATTGTTTATATTAATAATATACAATTAGTAACATAAAATACACTTTATAATGTCAAATCAATGGATTAGATAGTGTTACCCATTATAAATTATTTTTTGTATTTACTAGTGGCAAACACTGACATTCAGCACAGGTATTATCAATATAAACAATTTTCAGGTTTGGACCGTCATCAAGGTAAAAATTAATTTATTGAGGCGTTACAATTCAAAAGGCGCTTGAATTTTATTAGAAACAAATATTGTAACTTAAGAAGTGGCAGTTTTCGGTGAGATTGATACAAAATTATGCCACATTGACGGCATTGCTATTGACAAATGATTGATCCTTGTATGAGAAATTACAATCAAATCTTTCATGTTATATTGTTATACATTTAAACAAAATGCTATCTTAACTTAAATATTAGTTATACTAAGAAAACAAAAAGTGAAAAAAAAAGGTTTTATTCAGTGCTCTATGTCAATTAGCAAATTAGTTTCAATCCATTTTACTATCATAAATGCAAAAGTTTGGCTGTTTATTACGCTTTTACAGCTAAACTGCTGGACAGATTTCCCAGGATATCCATATAGTTCATCCCCAAAAGTGGACAGGGGATGAAAGTTAGTATGAAAATCTATTCTACACTGACAGTCACAGGTAAATAGCTAGATATTGATATAATGTTATCAATCAGTTGTTTTTGCCAATATTTTATGGATGTATCTTAAAGATTAATTTACAAAATGAGTGAAGCTAGTTTCTGTAGTTTGTTCAAAATATTTTTCAGTATTAATTATTTTAATCGGACAAATGCTTAAATCAGAAATGAACTTATTTTTATTTAGATACTTATATTGAATTATTCTAATATTTAGATTATGTATCCGTTTTCAAATATATTTTACACGCATGAAGACTTTACACTTTTACCTAGATATTGTATATACATAGGTATGTCTGTTTGGCGTAAAATTATTAAAAACCAGTGTTATTTGGCGAGCCAGTGCATATCAAACATTTATCAGTAGCAATGTCTATGTATTGTATTATAGAATGTTTAGATTTTCTGATAGCGTTAGTATATAAACGTTATAGATAACCTTATCTCATATTGTTAGCTAAAATAAGTTATTATATTATATATTATTTTTTTGATAATTAGCTGTATATAAAATGAAAAGTTTTTGTTGTAATAAAAATATGTACTAAATGTAATCGTTTGGTTAGTTTAAAATTATTTGAATTTATTAAATATTAAAGCTAAATGCTTAAAGGCACTGTATATTATGTCTTCGGCTGCGCTGAGCTTATTTTTTGTATATTACTTTAATTTGACCTGGGGGTCTACAATAAGCTCTTAAATCAGGAATGGTCTAATACTACATCGACTTTTCGTACCGTGATGTCTCTCTCTTGTTCTCTTGTTACAGGATAATTTTACAATACTACTACATAGTAGTTTTGTGACGTATCATTCATTCATTTCGTACCATAACGTCAATTTTGACAGCCAGCAGTAATGTTTTACGTCATAATTGGCGATCTTAAAAAAGTTAATATTTGCTAGCAGATTTAAGATTGTTGGACAAGTTGCCATTTAAAAAAAACAAAATTGTTATTTTTATTTGATTTCAGTGATAAATGTAGGAATAGACTATCAATCAAACATCGACATCTCAAAATTGACAATACAAATTAGTGCGGGCCAATATTCTATATGGAGGGGGCAGACAACGAAATCTTAACTATTTATTTAAATCGTCGTCGTGTACATACAAGTGTCTCATATTAGTAGTGGAAGTGTGGCAAAAAAATAATCCAAATTTGATTTCCAGAAATGTTTATATTACTTAACCTAATCTACTCAGTTCTTCATAATTTATAAACCTTTTCCTATGCTTTCATTTTTTGTGTACAATTTTGTTTAGCTAAAATGCACAAGTGAAATATTCACTAAGAAATTGATGTGCCTGTATTTTCTTTATGCTATTATAGCGGTAGCATTCATAACTAAGCTCAATAAGGCACCGCTTAACCTAAGACCTTGGTATGATTTGATATGATGACGAAAATGACTAATAAAAAATGACGATATTTATAATAAAGGAATCTTAGTCTGCCGGAATCTAGGTATCTAGGTAAGTTTTATACTTGACATTGGCTAATAATATTATGAAAAACAATTGGAAGCCATATTTATAAGAAAGAACAAGAAGAATTTAAACAACGTAGCAGGTAATAGACAAAATTTACAAAAATCATTCGTTCAATGGAGTAATAAAACAAGACTGATTTAATAGGTCATAGTACGAACTAAAGTAATGGTATTTTATGACGGAAGTATAACTTTCCTTTGACAGGACTGCTCTGTCAAAGCTTATGGTAGGCCCCCTGGTACAATGACAGCTATGTCCACCTCCAGGCGTCGCTGGCGTAGTATAAGGTCAAACAAGCTGTGCTGTGTTCTTCGCAGCTAATCAACTCACTCATAGATAATTTAGTTTTCATTTCGATTACTTGACTTCGTACTTGACTAGAACGATTTTGACACCTTATTATTTTTGTATTGGATAGGGTGTACTCCCATAAAAAAGTTCATAAATTATGAATAATAAAATATCATTAGTTTAGTTCGTACCATGAGCTTTTAAATCAGTCTTGTTTTATTACCGCAATGAACGAATGATTTTTGTAAATTTTGTCTATTACCTGCTACATTCTTTTTTTTATTCTTATAAATATGGCATCCAATTGTTTTTCACAATATAATTAGCCAGTTACAAGTATAAAACTTACTTAGATACGTCCCCTTCCGACGGACTAAGATTCCTTAGTTATTAGAATCTAGTAATTTGTTTTTATTCGATATGCATTTTTCTAGTTAGTCATTTTCGTCGTCATATTAAGTCATACTAAGGTCTTAGATAAAGCGGTGGCACCCTTATTGAGCTTTGTTATGGATGCTATCGCTATAACAACAATAAGAAAATACACGATAGACCAATTTCTTTGTGAATGTATCACTTATTTCTGCATTTGAGCTAAAAAATAATTGTGCACGAAAAATGAAACCATAAAAAAGATTGAAAAATTGTGAATAGATAACTTGTTAAATAAAAAATCATTTCTATCTATCAAATTTAATAAAATGAAAATGATTTTTTTTGCCAGACTACGTTCTACTACTACTAATCTGAGCTACTCGTAAGAAGAAAATGACGATTTAAATAAATAGTCTAAGGTTTTTTGTCAGCGTCCTTCATATATAATACTGGCCAGCACCAAATTGTTATCGTCAATTTTCAGATGTTAATGTTTGAATGATAGTCTAATCCAGCCTTTCCCAAAGTGGGCGATAACGCCCCCTTGTGGGCGCTGGAAGCCTAGAGGGGGGCGGTATAAATCTTGAAAAAAATGTTTTTTTTTAAACTAGGCGCAACAAATATGTTATTGAGGTTATTGACAAGAAAAAAACGAGGGGGGCTACAAAACAACTGATTTTCAAAGTGGGCGTTACATGAAATAAGTTTGGGAACCTCTGGTCTAATCCTACATTTATCAACGGAAATCAAATCACAATAACAATTTTATGTTTTATTTTCGATTTTTTTAATGGCAATTTGTCAAACAATATTAAATCCGCTAGCAAATATTAACTTTTTTAAGATCGCTAATTATGACATAAAAACATTACTGCTAGCTGTCACAATTAACGTTATGGTACGAATTGAATGAATGATACGTCACAAAACTGCCATCTAACAGTATTGTAAAACTATCCTAGAACAAGGTTGTTTAGAGACGTCATAGTACGAAAAGTCGATGTAGTATTAAAAAAATCCTGTTTTAAGGGCTTATGGTAGGCCCCCTGGAGCCCTACCATGAACGCTTAAAGCAGTATTATTTCCATCTTGCTGCAACATTAGGGCATACATCATAGTCTTTCTCCGAGACAATTAGTATTATTGAATTAATATTGATATAAGAACTTATGCTAACCCCTCAGTTGAATTGGAATAGGTTGAGATTCTAAACATCAAATGAATAAAATATATAAATTTTTAATGTGCTTATCTATCAAGCGAAGGTTTTCTTAAACTTTTTTTAGATACCTAACGATTATTGTTATTTTTATCTGTAAATAAAAACGTATATAAAAGTATACATCATTTTAATATTTGGTTATAATCCTACTTTTAATCAAAACATAAAACTCAAAAATCCACTTTGATCCACCGATTAAAAAGTTTTAACTACTCTTGTTAAAATTCTACAATGATGGTAAATAGTTCTTTGATTAAAAACCGACCTACTCCAATTAGCTGTCAATTTAGTGTTGCCACTTGCCAAAAGGCCAATTTCATATGATGGCACTATGACGGATCAGTTAAAGGTGTGGTATACTTAATTTAGTTGTCTAAAGCAAATAGTAATTTGAGACACTTTTGAGGCTGTTTCTAGGTTAACATTATAAATACGTCAAAAACCTAAAATTATTTAATACATACCTATTAACTTGCATGCAAGTTATACTTTAAAGTGATGATCGCCCTCAGTCATAAGAAATTACATCTATTTGCAGCCCTAATGGAACCAAAGTTATCTTAGCATGAAAATAGTTTCAATAGCAGCGTTAGTGTGAAAACTAAAATTTACGCTTAGGCAGTTTTAATTACAAAATAGTTTTCACACAAATTACAGCACTATCCGGTGCTTGTGTTTAAGAAAACATTATTGTATGTGATAAAACAAATAACACCATAATGCTTTAGCGGTTTCGTGTAGTGAATATAAATGCTCAGTATTAGGTAGGAGTTATTGTCTCTGGGCCTACTCCGCTAAATTATTTGAAAGAATCGTATGTTTGTTTCGTTGATTTTGACAAAATTTACATCGAAAAAAGGAGTTGCTAGGTTACTGATCTATAATAAACCTATTCCTAAAGAGAGGTTATGAAAATTTAGAGGGGCCTTACATATGCACGAGGCTTATGCTTGTTAATGTAGGCGTTTATAAGAATTTATTTCACGAGCCTGGGATTGTCTCGCATATTCCGTAGTTTATTGGCCGTGAACTAATCATCAAATAAATTAAATGGTGCATATCACCATATGAACTTAGCCTTATTCTCTCCATTAAAGATCTGTCAGGTCAGAAATACTTGCATCTTAATTTTTATTATTTTCTACAGAAAAAAATTAGGCACATTGTTTTCTTGGCAAAATCTGAATACATTTCATAGTTTTAAAATTTTTCTAAAATACAGTGACACTTAATTTTTTTTGATAAAACCAAAGGCAAGTTATATACCTACTAAAAACTAACCAACTTTTAGAAATCTTACATTTGTTTTGTAACTTACCTAATTAAAAACCAGACAACATAACTACTATTTCGTAGCATTTATTTAACTTTTGAACGCAGGTAAAAATACAGCTATATTACGTAAATGGGTTTGACAGCAAGTTAATTACATAGTTGGAAGTAGCGTACATAGGACGATTTGCTTCATGTGGATGCCAATTGTTATTACATTACACATATTGTATTTACAAAAGCCCTTTGTGAATATCTTCATTGTCACACATGACACGTGGATAATAAACAAATTGAGGTAGGTTCAATCACTGTCGGATTGCCGGGAATTTAATTTTTGAACAGCCAATCATAAGGCTGGTTGTAACATTGTTGCAAAAAACTGATTGGCTGATCAATTGTCAAGTTGAGATTACGCTTGATGCTGTATTTTTTCTTGCCTATAGCTACAAAATCAGTTTTACACGCGTGTTTGCCCGCCGCGCGGGTATAGCTTAGTTTTAGTATACAAGTATTCGTTCCAAATATGTTTAGATTTAGCATTTTTGTATTTTTTGAATGTTGACAAGGATATCCCAAATAAACAATGTTTTAATACCCATTATTGCCTGTTGGTATTTGTGGCTGGTCGTTCGCAGCAAGTCGCAATCATGTGTGAAGTTGAATGGTACTCAAATCTACGTGTTTTCGCTTTTTTCAATAAGTAATATAATTTAATAGTTCCTTGTCGAGTACTTAGGTGATATTTTTGAATGATTAACGAGTAAATTCGATGTACCTGGTAATAAAATAACCCTCAACCCGATTCAAAAACACGTTTTGTACGTACCTACTATTATGTGTCAGCACTCAGCATCTCATGGTAGATAGTGTTGATCCAGGGGAAAATTTTAAAAATAAGTACCCCTAGTCGTTTTAAAATATCATACTGGTACCAGGCTTGGACCTTAAACCAATGTTTTTAAAAATTTTAGTTGTTCTATTGGCAGCATATCTAAAAAAACTTTAGAGATGACAACTTTGTCTTTTTTGCGATTATGTATTGAGACTTGATCAACCAACAACCAACGACTAATTGAACGGTAGGGTTACTTTTGAATCTCAATTAATGCAAGATTGAAATTGGAATGGGATTTGAGTTATTTTGTACTCTTCAATAAATTTACCGAATTATTGATATTTAGTGCCACAAAAAAATAACAAATCAGAAAGTAAAAATCAACGAATGCAATTGAATAATTTATTAAGTGTATATGATTCGCTGATTATTTTTTCGTTCAAGATTACAAAATGACACAAACGCGATTCCAATTTCCAATCTTGCATTAATCAAGATTCGAGAGTAACCAATAATATTTAAGCTGTGTTGGGACACTAAGGCTAAGAACTCATGGAGCGGTTTCCATCCGTCTTGGAACTGCGGTTTTGTTTCAAAACTCACGAAACCGGTAATTTGTGCGGTCACAAACCGCCGCGGTTGAAATCATCGCCCGCAAACTTGTACGATTCTGCCGACGCGTGAATGGTGCCGCGGGAACCGCAAACAACCGCGGGCGCTGCGGCTTTAAAACGCCTCGTGAACAGTGGTCTTACTTTTTGGATATAAATCGACACTACAGAAGCCGCTGGCCCGCAAACACAGCGGACTCGGGTGAAAACCGCGCCGTGAGTTCTTAGCTTAAGACAAGGAAAATACAAGTGCGTTTGAGATATCTGTGTCAGTTAGAAGTTTCCTTTGTAATGTAACGGTGCGTTCGTCACTTGGCTGTAACTTCTTTTTTATGACACAATTCAGTATAGCTATGTAAAGAAAGTAATATATAATTATGTTCTAATTACATGTTTCATTTTTAATGGTGCCTATTTTACTGTCATATGTCAACAACATGTCAAAATTGTACGCAAGAGCCAAGTTACCTATTTCTATTAACAAAAAAAATCTCTGAATATTTTTCCACAGCCGCCTGCCGAAAGTTATGTATAAATAAAAAAAAAATACTCCTAATCTTTAGTTGATTTAGAAAGACGTTTTATTTTTTTCATATTCCCAGCAATATCTTAAAGCTTATCGTGCTGCTCTAAGGACCAATTGTGCGTTTCTGGGGTAAAAATTTAGCACTGAGTTAGGTTCTGATTTGTTTCAAATAGCTTTATATTTTAGCGCCTCTGTGGTCTAGTGGTCCGGTGTCGAACTTGACTTCTTGGGGTCCTCGGGGGTGATTATGTAACTCAGTTACCAACTCAAAATGGATGAGTGTACATCGAATCGCTGTCAAATGACCTGTTTTGTATTTGCTATCTCCAGTGACAAACAGAAATACAATAGAGATAGCAACCACAAATGACGTCATTTGATGTACACTTTTACAGTTTGATTTGACAACTGAGATACATAATCACCCCCCTGGATCGATCGGTCGGGCATATAAAAAATTGAAACTGAGTATTTTCAATTTTCTATCAAAAATAACGTTGCCCGGGATTTGATGTGCCCGGTTGGCAACTAGCTTGCCACCTATCACATTGTGGGATCTAGTGTCTTCGGCTAGTCGTGGGTGCCTTGGTTGTGCCTCTGCCTACCGCTTCGGTGGTATCGGCTTTGAAGATACTTTGTATTTCACAGTATAACTCAATGAATTTAACCCAGGAACGTGCAAGCGGCCCTAAGTAACTGATTTTATTTCAGGGTATATTATTTTTTCTTTGACCGATTATAATGAAGGGTTTAAGTTGAGATCCTATACACTACTTTTATATATGAAACGGTACTATGAAAACTTCCTACAAACTACCGATACGGCACACTTATGCAAACATGCGCATTGACGAGACCCTTAAGCTGTTTTCGCGGTGCTTCAGTAGCAAATGCCGCGTTAAGTCGTGTGGTCATGTTGTGATTTATTTCCGCGATCTTTTTAAAATGCCACGAGCGTATTCGTCTTTTGGTGGGATTAGTCGGCGTCATGAGATTACATTTGTAAATTATGTAATTGTTGCAATTCTATTGATAAAAAACCTTGATAACGCCATTGCTTGGTGTCGTAGGCAGGGCCGTCTTAGACTATACTGGGGCCCTTGGGCACACAAAACCATGGGGCCCTTTTGGAATGTAAAACTTTACAATTTTTTCCCCTATGATCTGCTTTATTATTTGTAATACTATATATTATAAAATAGTATATCATTAATAATATTAGTATGCTGCTATTTTCGATAATTACGATAATAGTTTCTTTTAAATTTCTGTTAAGCAAATTCTTCTACTAAATCCTTAAACTCAATGTTCTGAAGAACATCACCTATCACTTTCTATACTTATAATTGACAAAATTACTTAGTCGTTAAAAAAACTTAGTGGAAAAGTTTCTTCTAATTACTCAGATTTTAGCAAGTAATGTAAGGCTGAGATATTTAAATCCGCTGATGATTCTGATATCTTTTAAATATTGACTAAAATAAAAACATTCGATTTTAAGCTCATTTGCAGTAATGTCTTCATGACAAAATTCCGCAAATTCTTGCATTTTTTGGCTAATTCATCAAATTTTATTGTTGTTAATTGACAAAGAAAACTAAATCAACTGTCAATTTCTTGGTATGCTGTCGCAATTGTTATCTAGCGGTACGGTGTCGGACTTGACTTCTTGAAGTCCAACACAAGAACTTAGAAAGTACATCGTTTAAATTTTTTAATAAATATAATTATAATAAACTAGCTGTGCTCGTGACTTCATCCGCGTAGAATAATTATTTTGGGCATCATTTAAAAGAGAGACAAATATTGTTGCGGACATTTTTTAGATCATTTCAATTTATACATATATTTTTGGTATCTTGAACCGTTTTCGCAGCGCATGCAACGGAAGCCCTCAAGCATGAATAACATTTTTTTTAACATTTTCCGTTATTTCTTCGCTCTTTATAGTTGCAGCGTGATGTTATATAGCCTAAAGCCTTCCTCGATAAATGGTATATTCAACACAAAAATAATTTTTCAGTTCGCACCAGTAGTTCCTGAAATAAGCGCGTTCAAACAAACTAACTCTTTAGCTTTATATATTAGTATACCTAGATGTAATTGTACACGGTTGGCAGTAGGTTTGCCACCGATCATACTGTGGGACATAATATCATCGCCTAGTCGTGGGTGCCCTGGACCAAAATATTTAGAGGTTAAATCATAAATGTGAGAAAAACTTCTCAGAAGGCCTCTTGGGGCCCCCTGAGTATGGGGGCCCTGGGCACAGGCCCCGCGTGCCCTTATGGTAAAGACGGTATTGGTCGTAGGTAAGCATTTTAACAACTAGACGTAGGTAGTTTCTATACTGTGGCATATTTGTAGATGTGATATGCTTTTCATAGCGAAAACAAGATCGAGATGTTCTCGTCGCGCTCGATTTTCAAGTTTTAAGGACAACTCACAATTTGACGGGGCGCATAACAGACACCTCTAGGCCGTGAAGGTGTTTTTAAAATTTCGATGGTTAGATTTCTTGATAAAGCTTTTTATTTTTTAATGTGGTTATAATCGAATTTATGTTCTATTTCTAAGAGTTGAATTTTCTTTTGAAGTGACAAACTCCTCACTAAAACCATCTAAAAATAATGGTCTATTTTTGTCGCATCTTCCCCCGAATTCAAAATCGGGGGAAACTGGGATCAAAATCGTCCCATCTTCCCCCGAAATATTATTTAATATATAAATCTTTTTCCTTGTCTACTATTAATGAAATAAACTTCACTATTTTACAGGAATGATTAAAATGAAGTTGAGTTAGGTATACATTTTTATCATAAAATATAAACTGTATCTTCCATTTTGATAGTCGAGCGATTCTTTCAATTATTAGAATTTAACTGTTGTTGTAATAATTAAAGTAATGTTAAATATCGTTTTATCAGAAATCAATCTACGATTTATAAAAAAGTTCGGAATACGCTTGTTTTACTTATAAGTAGGTAGATATCTTACTTTGATATCAGTCTTAAAATTTTAGCAATAACTATATGAAACCATCAACAATTATACAACAAAAATAAAATAAAAGTAAGTATAAGTACGGAAGTATAAAAATATTCTTTAAAAAATCTTATAGTAAAAGTCTCTTCTACTTAAGCTCTTAAATAAATATAATACAATGAGTAGGCACATACTGTAAAAAAAATCAACAAGTTACATACTAACAACCACATTTATCACAGCATGCAACCTCTACCCTCCATAGTTTCGGGGATTTTTCTCTAATTTGTTAACAGGTGAGTTAATTAAGGCGAGTATATCCTACGTCTTTAGATATTTGAGGGGGTGAAGCAGAGGAGTTTGAAAATGTGTAGTGGGGCGCTTTCGCCGCGCTCATTTCGTTCACTAAATGTGCATGTCAATGTGTGCGTGATCAACGTATAGCGCGTGACCCGTACCACAGTATAATTAATTAACCAGTATACTTAACAAATTTACTACTTTTGTTCATACTGGTATATGTTTAGTATTATAGAATTTCTAATATATTTTGTTAATACTAGCTTTTGCCTGCGGCTTGATATTTATATTTAGTCACTTTTAAGCAGCATTTTTTGTTTCCATATTTATCTCCTATTTCTTTACGTTCGTACAGGTGGTACGGACATTAAGAAATAGGAGGACCTTAAGAGGTGGACAGAGCTACAACCAGGGCATCCATGACTGGCCGAAGACAATAAGTCCCATATAAAGTGTTAGGCTTATCCTATCTTAGGAAAACCTAATTAAATACAAACGTAGGTAAACTTATATTGCTGGGGCCACAAAGTGGTCCCGGCTCCTGATGAATGCCGGCAGAGGGCCGGCAGGTGCTGGTGGGTTGGCGGCAGATTGCGCAAGCGCACCCGCCTTCTCGCCACCACAGGCACAGTGGATGCAGACTCGCAGGGGTTTTTTAGTGGGTAGGACTGCCCCAGTAGGAGGGTGCCGCCAACGCTTCTCGACGGCGGCGCCGGGGCAGGAGGGCCCGGGCCCTAGCGAGTCCCACACTCGGGCCGAAGCGCGGCCCGGTCGGACGTAAATGTCTTTTTCCCCTGCGAGACAAAAAAAAAAGGTAAACTTATATTTGTATTAAATTACTTATGTAATAAAAACCAAGGTAAACCTGCGTTTGTGTTTAATTACACCAGCTACCTGCCAGTGAAAATACTGTTAACATCGGCCCAGCCTTTTCCTAGATTAACCGAAACAAATAGATAGACCGACAAACAAATATTGTAAACGAACACATGTAAACGAGTATATGTACCGTATACACTTAGTCGGGTGCTAAGTTTTGTTACACAATAAAAACTTTTCAATTAAAAATGCTACCGACAAAAATGTTTCTTAATTTAAATTTAGGATATTTTATGAAAACACGTATACTTTTTCTAATTTGAGGTATTATTAAATATGGAGTGGACACTTAAAGAAGATAGTGTCGCGGTTATCGCGCTGCATTGATGTGGTTACATACAAACTCTAATTTTCGATATATTGAAAAATTTTACTAGAAGATTAATAAGTGTATACATTAGTATGGATGTGGTAAAAAGTGCTTAAATTTTATTTATTTGTATAGATCAGAGATTTTTTAACGAAATTAAAGTACCCCTTATCTTATTATATCAGCTGACTGCCAGTGAAAATCAAATCACATCACCTTCGGCCCAGCAGTTTCAAAGATTAGCGGGACCAAACATACCAACTGACAGACACACAGACAAAAATGTTGTTGTAGGTAGGCCGCATATACATTCGTATGTATGAAGCAGAAGAAGAATTCGTATGTACAAAAAACAGATATTAAAATTACAAACAGCAACATCTCCTATTTTATTTATGTGTATGTATAGATCGAAAAAACACATTTTCTTTTTGTTGCTCGATCCGGCCCCTTATAAAGTCATTTAGAACACTAAACAGCTAGACCACAGAGGTAATTTTTTTATCTTGTATTGTAACCCCATGTGGCCGAAATTTCAAAACATAAAACAAATATTTGCTTGTAAATTATCAATATACATTACAATTATAACAGCCTTATGGTTTTATTTTAACAATTAAGAACTTCCATTTAAAATGTATGTTAACATAATAAGTTCTTAAGTCATAAGTGTAAATAAACGAATGACTAAATTATTATTCACGGAATATATATCGTAATATTGATATTGTTTATTGTCTCAATGAAGGGTTAACATTAGTTATCAACACTAGAAACACATACATTGACATGTCACATTCACATAAACAATGATCATGTTTTGATTTCCTTTGACTTAGATGTTATGAAACTAAGTCTTTTATTGTAGCGTTGAAAAGACAAAACAAGTGTTGAAAAACCACCATATTTTCCAAAAATAATAGTATGGGTTCCAAAATCCCGATAACAACAGCCGCCTAGGTTTGAATTGGTGTGGGCTAATAATGTTGCTTTGTTCAGTTGGTTTCCTAAGAACTGGTAACTCTTCACGATTACCGTCTTTTTTAGTACGATGTCCTTTACAGGCATGCCTCGAACATAACGGGCATCAACGATTTCACGCAAAAGGGCTTTCATAAAAAAATATGATTTTCTGCTTAATTTCATTTCTCCGAAATTCGTTGTCTCGTTCAAAATATTCTACGGTAAGTGGATGATTTTCTCCAGACCAAATGGCAAGAATACACGTATTTCCCTCCGAAACATGCAATTGACCTTGCAGTTGATACCTCGTTGTACCAAGTTTTTTTATTGTATTTGAATATTTGTATCTTACAGTTTTCGATATACCTGTCTTATACGCTTTCAAAATCAGAAAAAACTATTCACGTGAACCATACAAGTAGTACTAGAGCGTTGACATTTTCATAGACTACCACTGGATCGGAGTTGGAGCCTCACACTTTATGTGGTAATTTTATTTCTACGTATTGTCTCCCAACTAATCCGTCAGGTTTTGCACCAAAAAAGAGCAATTTCGCATCTATGAAAAGTCCACATAACTGAATGACAAAGTTTTCTATTTGTAGCAGTGCCTGTTTTTTGTTTTCATTGTCATGCGCAATAGAAGTTATATTATATATCATACTTAGTGTCTTCGGCTGGTCGTGGGTGCCCTGGTTGTGCTTCGGCCTACCTCTTCCGGAATATGGGCGTGAAGATACTTTCTTTTGACATATACTGCCAAAGACGCTGTTATCAAATTTTCCTTATGTCCATGCACTCACTACAGTCTCTTTGTAATACATTATTTTTTTCTAAGTTATCTCTATCCTTTTTTAAAGTTTTCAGATACTACTCATACTTACCGTACAAAGTCGTCGCATGAAACGTGTAATATGTACTTCAACTATACATATACGAAACTTATTGACCATAATGTAGTCAATAACATCTTACAAGCGTTATATACCTATTGACATTTGCTGCTCTGTGGCGCTACAGGTTCTTTACGGGTCGATTATTCGCGGAAGAACCGTAATGAATCAAAACATTTTTACAATAATTATTACAAAAATGTTTTAATTATTTTAGTGACATTCTTTTTTTTAAAAAAATAATAAACTATAAAAATACACTTACTTTTACAACGTCACCGGGCTAGTGGGCAAGCATAGTGTTCAGCCAGAGATTGAATTTTGGGTGGGGCCTGGGACCCCCTCCTTAAGGGTGTCTCTTGTGAGACCGTACCTCGGCTTAGGGTGGGATCTTGGTTTGTGTCGGAAAAGGACATCGTGGCTGTGTTCCACCCAAAGAGTCTACGCCGCCCCCCGCGGCGGCGGTGTCGCGAGTTTGTATCTGTGTGTGTAGTGTTGTATGAGGCGTTTGCCTCGGTAATTGGGTCGCCTGGGTCTAAGATCACGTGACGGTGCCTCCGGCGAAGCGGAGGTGGGTCCGTCTCGTTCGGGTGGTTTTCTAACTTGGTAAAATACGAATGAGAGAGTTCTTGGAAGTGCTTCGCTAGGCTAGGCAATTTCAAGTCTCTGTGTAGGTCTACGTTGAGCATGTACCACGGCGCGCCGGTGGCTAGTCGTAAGAATTTAACTTAAAGTGGGTAAAGGGTTGTCCTAGGTAGGTGGGCGAATGCTAAGCTTGCATATGACAGTATGGGTCTTTTGCAAGTGTTATAAATAGTCAACTTATTTTTAAGTGACACTTTACTGTTTTTGTTCAGAATACTGTGTAAACGGTACATAACATATTTGGCCTCCAGCGTCCAGCGTTATCCCGAGTTACTTGACCTCGCTTTCCCACGGGATAACGCTACCGAACATAAATATTTGCCTAATTTGTTGGAAACCTCTGGTTCGGGTGGGAATCGGTCTTCTACAGAAAAGTACTGCCTTACCTTTTACCGGATTGATTTCTCCACGCCACTTTTTGAACCAGGTAGCGAGAGAGTCGGCTGCTAATTGTAGTCTTTTGGAAATAATCAGATTGGACACGTGTGTGGACGGTATCATCCGCGAAAAGGGCTAACTCTACGTTAGAAACGCGTAGGACGTCGCTAGAGTGTAACGAAAAAAGGATAGGAGAGAGCACTGATCCTTGTGGGACACCTGCATATAAGGGGCGGGATGTGGATAGAGTTCCTTCGACTCGGAACCGAAACCGGCGGTTTGACAACGATGTGCACTAGCCTATCCGGCACACCTATTTGGTATAGCTTGTATATTAAGCCGTTGTGCCAGACTTTGCCAAATGCCTTGGCGACGTCCAGGAATATGGCGCCTGGGTTTTTTTTATTTAAGGCCACCGGTAGAATTCAAGCCAAATAGGATGTGCTCCGTAAGGCGGTGCACTTGATGGGTACACAAGTGGGCGGCTCTGAAACCAAATTGTTCGTTCGAACAAGCCCTTTTCCCAAACTACTGTCTTGAGACGTGAAAGAACAATTCTCTATATTTTGCCAAATGTGTTAATTAGGCTAATGGGTCTGTAACTAGTTAGCGAGTAAGTTGCGAGATTTGCCTGGCTAGTGAATGCCTGTGACGGTGGCTTCTTTCCATTCATCTGGAAAGGCGCAACCGGCTAGTAGAGCATTGAAGATGCTGACCAGCAGGCATATGAGGGGGTCGGGGAGATATTTAATGACTTTATTAGTTATTTTATCTGCTCCCGGGCCTTTTTTGTTATGGAGACCTTTTATTAGGTCAATAACTTCTTCGGTGTCTGACGGTTGTATGGGTTCTCACTCTGGTGGCAGCGAGGCCCTACGTTGGACTTCGCTATCTACCAATTGGACATGTTCTGGGTCTGTTTTTTCTGGACATTCGGCCTTTTCGGAGTCGTGAAATGCGAGAGTGCTGTCAGGTTTACCTAACGGGGGCATATCTACTATTTGGTCGTTTTTAATAGCTCTCACCAACGGCCAGAAGGCCGTGTGCGAGGGCTCGATACTACCTAATAGTATGTCCCACCTATCGTTCCGGTATTCGGCGAAACGCCCCTTTACTCCCCTCTGTAAAGTCCGGTACGATCGGCGGTTTTCCTCTGTCCTGTATGTCCTATAACGACGCATGGCGGCGTTTTTCCTACGTAGCAGGTTCTTAGCTCGTCTGGGAGCTCCCATCTACCTTGGTAGGTATCCGGGATCTCCCTTGACGAGCTGTCCACCACATTATGTATTAGAGAGTTTAGAGATTTTACTGCTGAGTTTGCTGTCTCGACCGTGGATATATGGTCAGGTATTTGGTCGAGACTTTCTGGGTTTATCGACTGGAAGTCTTCGTCTAGTTTTTTCCAGTCGATGATCTTTTTCATTTTGGATGGGAGGGCGCAGTTATCTGGGCCTAGTTTGTAAACTACTGGTCTATGGTCGGAATCGAGCTCGTGTAGTACTGTTACTGAACGTAGCTGTAGGGCTAGGTGCCGTATCAGCGCTATGGCGAATGTGCTCGTAGAGTGACCAACTACCGGAGAGAATCTAGTGGGTTCTAGTGGAGCTAGAACCGCAATATTATGCCTGTCTGTCAGTCTGACTAGGTCCCGTCCTCTGGCGTTTGTGAAGTGCGGGTCCCATAGTGTATGTCTAGTCTTGTAGTTCTCCGGCCAGGAACACCGAGTCTCCCATCCCTATGAGAGCCTCGATGTCCGCGGCCGCAGCGTCTTCGGACAGCCGCGATAGTTCGCTAGGTGTCCGGACACACCGCAGTTTAAGCAGCTAGCTGGAGTGATTTGCGACTGCTCTAGCTGGTCATGGTGCCATCTTCATCGGAGTGTGGGAGGGATGAAGTGGCACGCGCCGGTTGAGGAGGTTTGCAACCAATTGTTGGGACGGGTATCGCGTGCGGCGGACATTTGTATCGGTAGAATAAACCGTAAGAACCGTGGTAACGAGTGGTGGACGGATGAGCTGGACTGGCTCGATGCCGACGTCGATGGCAGCGCTACAGGGGTAGGGGTAACGAGGAGGAACACAGTGCTCTACTCGTACATCGGGAGGCGCGGGCTAAGTATAGATACGCGATTCAAAATGCGCAAACGTCGTATTTAAGGAGCCTGGCCGACTCGGGCAACAGCGACCTTTGTCTATAAGTGTGCTGTTGGCAATATTAGGCCACCAAGTAATATCGTTTGGCACCAAATTAACAGATGGTTACGCGGAGGATGATAAGGAGGCGATCGGTTCGCTCATGCGATCCCTTTGTCCGGACAATGACGTGGATGAAGATACTGCTTACCATAGGCAGGTCAGATTAGCTGCTATCGGGACCCCTTCGGGTAAAGATTCCATGCCTCTTAGCTCCGAGCAGCTGGGGAAAATTATAGCTGGTCTGCCAAATAAAGCTCCTGGTATTGATGGGCTTACTGCAAGGATCATAAAGGAGGTATGGAAGGTGGCAGAAGCGGAAATAACGAAAATGTACGCTATGTGCGTGGAGGATGGGGGTTTTCCCTTCCATTTGGAAGGACGAAAGGCTGGTTGTAATCCCCAAGAGTAACGGTAAGCCACTTACAGACCCTAAGGCTTACCGGCCCATCACACTACTACCCGTAATGGGCAAGATCCTTGAGAGGATTATGATCGAATGCGCACCGGGGGTTTTTGGGGCGCTATCGCCTATCCAGCATGGGTTTGTCCGTGGCAAGTCCACGGTTACGGCTCTGTCGCAGATATTGGACATGGCTTGCTCCACTGGGGCGAAATATCTTCAATTGATCTTGATGGACATCTCTGGGGCGTTCGATTATGCGTGGTAGCCGATGATCATGCTGAAGGCCAAACAGAGGGGCTGCCCGCCTAACATCTACACGATGTGGGCGAGCTACTTCTCTCAAAGGCGCGTCGGCATGTTTGTTGGCACCCAGGTGCATTGGAAACGCGGTACCATGGGATGTCCTCAGGGATCTGTGTTGGGGCCGTGGCTGTGGAACATGCATGCTGCTGGACGACTCACTAAGGTTGCCTATGCCCAGCGGAGTCACGGCAATAACGTACGCTGACGACCTAACAATTGCCATCGAAGCTGGAACGAGGAGTGAAATAAGAGTGAAAGGCGGCAATTGTTATGAGACTTCTAACGGAATGGGGGGAAAGAAACAGACTTTCATTTTCACCATCAAAAACGAAAGCTGTTTTGGTGAAGGGCAGCTTCAGCAGGCCGCCAACGATTAAGCTGGCAGGGACGTCTGTGGCACACACTGTTGCGGCGAGGGTCCTAGGAGTCACGTTGGACGCAAGGCGTTCTTTTGCACCGCATGCCATAGACATTGGGGAGAGAGCATCCCGATGCTTCGGGAAATTGCCACGGGTTACGTCCAATTCCTGGGGTATGAGGTATGATGCCCTTAAAATGGTTTACATGGGAACGTTTGTGGCAATTACAACCTATGCGGCAACCTGCGTGGCACCATCGGGCTACATTCCACACGTGTAGTTCCACACATGAGTAGTGCCCTTCTAAGGGCGCAAAGATCGTCTCTGTTATTGTTGACCAAGGCGTACAGGTTCTCGAGTACGAGTACGACGGCGCTGCCAGTTCGAGCTGGTGTATTACCGGCCGATCTCCACGTACAACTGGTAGAGGAGGAGTTCGAGAGTACCGAGCAGGGGGAGAGCACTGTGTAGAGGAAAATACGGAAAACACTAATCCGTAACAGAGTGGTCCAGAGATGGCAAGACAGATGGGACAGTTCTGGTAATGGCAGGGATCTGTACAAGGTCTTTCCTTGTGTGGAAGTTAGATTGCTGTCCAAATGGTTCAAACCCGATCACCAGACGTCCCAACTGTTGATAGGCCATGGGTGTTTTAGGGGTCGGTTGCGAGACTTAGGGCTAAGCGAAAGTGGGAATGCTTCTGTGGCGCTGGCATCGAGGAATATAGAGACCACGTCATTTGGGAATGTCAGCTGTACGAAGATATCAGGGAGAACCTTCTGCTAAATATCAGCAGAACTGAGGGAGAGGAGGGACCGATTTATCTCCCGGACCTGGTGAGCGGCAGGGAGAACTTCAGGGCATTTCGAGAGTTCGCGCATGCGTGGTACGAGAGGAGAAGATCCCTGGAGAATTGAGTACATGGAGACCAGCGAACAAGTACTGTGGCTGTGACGTCCACCCCTTCAGGGGAGAGGAGACATAGGGACATGGGACAGAGAAAAATAACTTGTAGAGAGTCAAGAAATGCACAAGGAAGAGAGCCTAAGAGCAGACCTTGTGCATCTCTCACGATTCGGCTCTTATAACCAATATGGTTGGTAGAGCATGGGTGGTGGTGTGTCGTGCTCTAGCTGGTCGCGCTTAGGGCGCGAGCAGTCGGCAGTCACGTAGGGTTCTTTACGCACCTGGGTGTAGCAAAGCAATTCTTTGGGAATGTCCGTATAGCTGGCAATTGTGACATTGCCCGGGAGTACCGCGGTTTCTTGGTGCTTCCACTACTAGCCCCGAGGTCCAGCACGACCAGAATTAGGTCGTATGGTTTTTTCGTGCGCGGGTTGTACATACGGTGTACAGCCCGCACAGGTAGGTGTTACGACTGAAGGTCGCTGGATATTTTGGAGATGGGAATCTCCTTGGGTACACCCTTGACAACCCTTGGTAACCGACCGCGTAGGTATGGTATTGTACTTTCCTTTCCCTAAGGAAGGAAGTTAATCGACGTTGATCTTGAGAGGTAGAGCTTTTACCCTTATATTCTCCGGTAGAGCGGGCGTGCGTGTACGGAATTTTGCGCTCGTGGAGCGCCTTGGAGATATCATACCAGGACTGCTTGTCCCGGATGATGATTGGGGGCGGGATTTTTTCCCTCCCGGCTGCGGTAACCTCGGCCCCTGGAGTTGGAGATTGGGTTCCTACAGGCCTGGGAGTGAGGCTCCCGGTTGCCAGCTTCTTGCTGGTGTTGGACTTGGCTGTGAGGGCGGGGTGGCGCAGCCTTTACGCTTGCGCCTACTGGATTGGGTAAAACCGTCCGCGTCGTCGTCCGAACCGGACGCCATGTCCGCATCCATAGGGGATGCGGTATTAGAATTGGGAGTTGGTAGTGATGGAGGGCGGTAGATTGCCGCCTGATAGGCTTGGAGGACCTCCGGATGGTGGTCCTCAAGAAAGGCAGCCAGGTCTATTACCGTTAGAATTGGCTGAAAAATGAACCTCCCCCTGCGAGACAGGGGGATGTGTGCCTATAGCTCTAAAGTGTATAGTTGTTTGTGTACCTAGTGACAATATGTGTAATCTAAGCCACTTACTGAACCCGGAAGTCAGTTGTCAGTCCGGCTGCTCTTCGACGGTTTTGCGTCTAGCAACTTGTGCTTGATGTGCCCCTCATACACAGGAACGGCAGGAACAATCCTCTTCTTATCTAAAAAAAAATGCTGGTGCACCGGCGTTGCAAAGTGTTGAAACGGTTTGATATCGTAACTATTGAAACGGTTTTATATCTTAACTGTCACAACGGTCTTTATTGCAAAAACGCGCCAAATCGGTAGCGAGGTCGGTGATGAGCGCGCGCTGTAATGCTGAATGAAAAATACACTTTTTAGTTTTATATCAGTTGAATAACGCAGCGATACACGTCCGGCTAGCACGGCGCCTCAGCGGTCACTGTCTATCGACGTAGAAATGAATGGGAAGCACTATAACGCGAAAAGGGTTATAATGAATTCTTGCGAGTTACACTGGAAATTATTTAATTATTTTCATATACGATATTAAATCAAAATTTTAATTCGTACACATGAAAGATTACTACATCATACACCAGTGGTGCCCAAACAGTCAATCGCGATCGACCGGTCGATCAGGAGAGGTTCCACGATTGATCTTAGAGATTAAGCCAGTTAGTACCTCCAAGATTTTATTTTCGAATTTCGAATATTTTTTATCTACAAATGTTTTACATAGTTTCTTACTATTTAAGTAAGAAACTATGTAAAACTGCTAATAATTACTTATTATTATAACATAAAAATAAATGATAACATAAATACGTAATATTAGTACTTACCTATACATAATAAAAATAAAGCTGTTGATCTTAAACCCTTAGCTTTTTCTCAAGTCGATCTTTACAGCAAAAAGTATAGGCACTACTGTCATACTGGTACGTTCGTTATTACAAATAAAACGCCGTTGTGTGTTCCAAATCTGGTTTAATACTGACGTAGGTGACCGAACATCAAACCGTGGCGCCACATGTCGCAAGTGTAGCTTGCATACATATCACATACACCATTCAAATTAATTTGAATTATATATCTTTAAAATCGTTTAACAAATAATGAGATTGAATCTCAATTTTAGACCTTACTTTGTATTTTTTTTTCTATCGAGTAAAATAATCATAATCGTGTTATAGGTGTATTATTATAAAAATATGATCAAGATTCACATTTTTTTTTACTGTCTTATCTCGTAAGGTTTAGGCAAAAAATTGTTTTAAAAAGTCTGTCCTACAGGTCACCCGCCTAGGTACCTCAACCCGGCTTAACATGAGTCAGGAGGTTCTAAAATGACTTTACCAAAATGAGTACGGCGTTAATTATTAAAAGTTCGTGAGGTTCTTAAAGTGCATTCACACTTATAATCTTTTCGCTCCAATTTTAACATTTTGTTTCGGGAAGTAAGTTTGAAAGCCGGTAAATATTTATCATGAAATCTGGCTAAAAATCCTACAATTCCCAAATGCAACGAAAAGTACCAAAAATGCATTTACATTCCAATCAATGAGGTAGAGATAAACTATAATAGCAGTATGAGTTATGTGTGTAAATGTTAACAAAAGCTTAAGAGGGATTGAACTTAGGGCGCCTGTACACGACAGACAAGACAAGGTGACAATGACTGCAATTGAAACAAAATTCAACGCCACGCCATCTTGATATAAGTACATCCTTTATACTTGGTATGCATCCGACCAGATACGAAAGCCTACGATTAAAGAATTCAGTTACAAAAGCGTTGAAATTTCAGAAAATTCATATCACAATTATTATGGCAACTTCAGTCTGTGGTGATATTGAAAATAATAAAATTACTTAATATATTTCTTTATTTATTCCCTAAATGTCGTCACGTGTGTTAAAAACAAAAATACAAATTAAATGCTAGAGTAAAATGTTTTATACCTAGTATTACTAAAACATCAAAGCGATAACCGAAAAATCTAGATGCGTTTACTCATACAATTTTATTTATTTTTATAACCACCCACAAAAATAAGCAGTTAATTTTAGAATCTAATTTTAAATGATAATTCAAATATTTATATATTTTTTTTGACAATTGTTAAAAAAACAGCGAAATTGTGTTGCGCGCTCATCTTGTAGAGTTTAACTTATCAAACGTTATTTTAGTGGGGTCATTTTTGGCAACTTTTCTTTCTAGATTTTTAGTCTACGACGTCAATTATAATTAACTATAGCAACATTAAGAAAATGTCATTTATGTTTTCGTTAAGTGACATTTCACTAACAAAATTAAAAATAATCTGCATTCTCTAAAATAGATTCAATATAGTATATACATTTAAAGTCAATCAGAAATCAGACTTTATTATCACACCGTCACATTATTTTCATATTCAGCAGCTGCTCAACAATAAAATGTTCCTTAAGGCACATTTTTTTAACAAACAGATAAAACGTCTTACGGTCAGGTAAACAACTGATTCGTACAAGAGCGAGATGGGCTTATCCACTCACACGTCCGGACCTAATATCTGTTATACCGTTGTCCGTCCAACTACGCGTGGCGCTGATTGGGTTGGTATCGCGCTCGCATGGTGTATCAAAAACTTTTATAGCTTCTTAACTATAATACCTAGAGTAAATAAAAATACTACGAAAATTTTATAGAAGACTACATAATAAATCTAAATATGTTTTTAAGGTCTGAAAATTTAATTTAACGTATTAAAAATTGGTATAAATATTGAACTTGAAGGTGAAATAACATGAATTTTGTATTCATTTACACAACGAAAAAATATTATTTATTTTACCAATTAAACAATGGCACAACAAACTAGACGTTTTTTCCTTTAAAATGACGCATGAATCTTTATGAATAATTAACTCTGAGTAGTTAAATAAATCGAAACAGAACACCTCTCTTAATAATATTATCGCGATAGTCCCAAGCTCTTTCGACTCGCTCGCGAACTCAAAATATAAGCAAGATGGCCACTTAAGGACTCTATCAGACTTATTTACGCAACTTAAAAAAAGACGGTTATGGTGTTTTCTAAGTGGGGTTTCAAAATAAACACCAATAATAATATAAATGTCGTGTTTTATTTAATAATCCTTAATAAATAAAAAAATGTGTGAATTTTGAAACTGTAAAAATAAATAAAAAATCAACCAATTATGTGTGGTACGCCATTAAACAGCCACCTTTGCATAAATTTATATTACATTCTAGGCACTTCGCTGGTGCATTGCCAACATCGACTTTGTTTAAAACCAGTTTTTACAGGAAAATGGTGATGTTCCAGTATAGGCCTAGTATTTGATGTATCATCTGTGTTTCTGTATTGTTAAATTATATTATTAAACCACCATAAGGGAAATAAAGTGGGATGAAACCACCAAGAAAAGTCAAAAATTATAGCAAAAGTCGACAATAATTAATAAATATAACATTATACCTTATGTCAAACAGGCAAAGAAACACCACTACACTAAACGAAAAAAATATTGCAATCATATTTTGCTGTTTGTACACAGCCTTAATTTGAACAATATTAGTTCCGTCCGTGGATAGTAATCTATCCAAACCTAAACACCTGAGGAATACAATGACATTTTTATGGAATCTTCCGTGAATATTGTATATTTCTGTTTTCGCAGTGTATGTTTATGACAAACTATCAATTCATATTTCACTGAAAAACTACGCAGAAGTAACTAAAATTGGGTCAATAACAACAATGGCCGCTCCTATGTAATTTTTTTCGAAACAGCTATACTTTGAAATCAAAATATGACTTGATTTTATTCTTAAACCTGAGGTATGAATATTTAATTTATAATTATAAAGCACAAATCATCTAGTTTATTTTAATGTATAATAATCTATGAACCAGTGAATAAAACTAAATTACTTACAACAAAATCGCTGGCCCTTCAAAAACCCTTGACCAACGCGTAAGTGGTCTGAATATAAACGTTTGTTTTTATTTGTCGAGTCTTCTTACACTGCCATCTCATGATTATTTGGTAAAGCAGTTCGTCAGTTATTGACTCCACATCTCAAACACGCAAAAAGTAATGTGTATTATCGATAGATGACGGTTTTATAAAATTTGTAGCTAATGATACTAAAGTATGGTTGGACGTACAACAACCTTTTTCTTTGGATAGTAAAGTATCGGTGGACGTGTGAGTGGTTATGTGCGTTTGAAGATTTTAGACAGACGTAGAGAACATACAAGATATAGTAACAGTGGCTATTAAAAATTTATCCGGTTATTGAAAATTGGGCCCTCACTAAAGACACTCCCAACATATATCTACTTATTATGAAAAAACGTTTTTCGATATGTTTATATAAAAAACTACATTTATTTAAAGCTATGTAGACGTAAAAACAATCTTATTTTATCAAAAATATTAATTTTCTTGTCAAGTTTTCAAAAATATGTAAAGAAGAGAATATTGCACAAACATTCCCAAATTTTTCAAACACTAATTCCTTGGAGGTGTTAAGGAGTGTCCTCTTGTTAGTCTTAGATTAGAAAAAAAAATATAACTGAGTAAAGTTGGCTTTCGAAACCCCCTTGAAATATTAGGATAGATGCAGTGGGACATTTTGTTTCATATAATACATACATACGGCCGTTATGGCAAGGTTTACTCCTTTAAGCTCAATAAATATATTATTAGATCGTCATTTTCATGAAAAAATAACTATCCCTTCTATAATACATACTAGGTATAAGAAATATGCATCTATGTTACAATGTATCACTTTAGCTGCATAATCAACTGTAATACAATAATAAATAATAATGAGTATTTCTTTTAGTAATCACATTACGCCTAAACGGATTGAACAATTTAGTTTATTCTTTTTTTTGTTTAATTATTTTCAGAATAAGGTTTCTACGAACGAAAAAATTTAGGTTTAGAGGAACATTACAAACATTTAGAAAAATCAACGAAAACAATATGAATTTACATAACCGACAGTTGATTGAGATTCTTTGAATGTAATATTCATACATATGACACGACAAAAGCTGTCGGGTTAGCTTACTCCGTTAGTAGGTACATAACAGTACCTAATAAAAATTGTCACATTTGATAGAACGCCATTAATTTTGAATGTTAAAAATTTTGTATTTAGTCTTGCTAAGGTACAATAAGTAGAAGTAGAAAGTAAGAACTAACATTTTCTCGCACAAAGGCAAGTGACACTTCACTTAAACACTAACATATATAACATGTGATGATTAACTAATAATTAATTAATGATAACAAATAATAATGATTATTACACAACGGTGGTACCAATGGTATATGCGCTCTAAAATAAAATTTTAAAAATATGTTAAGAAAGGTTTGCTTGAAGTTTTTAGTTTCTAATTTAGAATTATTATTCTTCATGATAAGTATTCACTTTAAACTTTTAGAAAAACACCTTTAACACAATTTCAAAAACTTACTTTTAACTTGATGACTTACTTTTAAAAAACACAAAGATATGTGCATACTCTTATTTATAACAGGCTTGTGTTCTGAAATGTAATAATTATATTACCAAATTCTATCACTAACTATTAATGGTCGATTATTTCCTTCACTATAAATTATACCAAAAACAACTATTGTTTCCTATAAAAATCGGTCGATAACATTATTTACGGGTGTTTGGAAACTCTCTAAGCCTTGAATGACGTCACGGCGTGCACGTGAAACCAAACTATCATAGGCAATTGGTCTTTTGCTTTAATTTATATAGTTTGAAAATGAAATATGCATTGTATAGCGACTAACTGTAAAATCATCAATGACACCAAATAATAGCTTCTAAGAGTTCCAAATAATACTTATTTTATTTACAAAATATTAATATTTTACATTTCTGTTTACTTACATTGAAGTTGGAACTGGTGGCAGAATGCTGTGCATAAATTTCAGATTCAATCAATTGTTAGAGTAGAGATCCACCGCCTTACCTATTCCTGCCGCCATAATGACTGTCATTTCCGATCCGGAGGGTAGGGTAGCTGGTAGACTGCCAGGCCACAGGACAGCGACATTAATGTTTATAAAAGTAAATATTAGAATTTTGCAATAATATTTAAAATGCATTACCATTTAAGCCGATACCCCCTTATATTAAAATATTGGTCAGTCCTTTTAAATTTACCCTGTATATAAAGCTTTCAGATTGATGTTCATTGTTGCATGGCTTAATAAAATATATTTTATTTTGAATCTTTGCTAAGTAAAATGAATAATTAACTTCTAAAAATAACTAGAAAACTATTGGTACTGCAATGCAATCCTCAGTGGACACAAGCCTATTTAAACATTAAAAAATTATCAATCAAATTTTATTATTTATTGTAATTATATCATAAGAAGCAAATCTTCGGAAATCTCTTTAGGAATCGAGCTAGGCTCAGTACTACTAACTTCATCCTCAACATAACTTGTGTTGGAATCATTTGGCAAATCTAACAAGCTTTTTAGTATGGCTTTTAAAACCCTTTATTTCATCACAAACCACGTCGGTCGCATTCGATAAACTTAATAACTCTTCTCTGTGATTCTTATCCTGTTCCAATATTCTAATTCTCTCATTTTGAATTTCAACTTGAATAGTTAATGCTTCAACTTTTTTTAATAACATTTTCACAACATTCTCTATATTGGAATTATTTTTTTCACTTTTTGGAGAATCTGTTTCCGAAACACTGCTTATAGATATCTGTCGGTTTAAAGTAACATTCAAAACGGATGGTTGTCTGCTCAATACTAATTCTTGTTCTTTATAGAATTCTGAATTTTTAAATGAATTCTTTTCGTCCGTAGTTAGTAAGGCGTATATAGCTTTGTCTACTTCATTTGCATCAATACTATTCAATATGCTCTTCAATTTAGCAGCATAGAGGGACTGTTTTGAGTCCTTAAGACCGACAATTAGATTATTGTCTTTATTCCAGAAGTAGGGAATGTTTTTAATTTTGATTGCCTCATAGAATTCTGAAACCATTTCGCGGTAGGTATAACTTAATTTATTTTGCCAAAACTTTTTGTCTGTTTTTTGAACTTTCCAGAGGAATAATGTTTTTATGTAGTAACTAGCGATATCTTTCATGCCTTGAGCGTCTCTTAGTTTCTTTAACTGAAATAAAAAAATCATTACTTCTACAATAATTAGTTTACAACTTAAAAATAAAAACTTGTGATTAAATCAATTAAATTTCGTTAAGTAACATCATATCATAATCGTCAAATGTAATAAGGAATAGTACAAGTTTTAACACACTTTTATTAACTTGCGTATCTACTTATCTATGTAAAAGAATCTCAGAACGTAATATTTATACCCAATTTTCTTTATAGATATATAGGTCAGTGTAATGACTCGTGAAGGTGAAGGTGAATGTCTAAGGTGAAGGCACACTCAGTTAGAAGAATTCATTATCTCATGCTTTGAATAGTTCCAAATTACAAATCTGACTTAGGTAGAGAATTCCAGTCCTTTGCAGTACAAACAACAAATGAACTGGCAAATCTCTTTGTACATGGTCAGTGGATATCGACCATATATGGCTAATATACTACTATAGCTCGCAGTACATCTTGAGTTATGGTATAAGAATAGATACGGTAGGGTCAAATTTTGGAGGGAGACCCTGTGTGCAATCTCTGAAGTGAATCGTGTAGAAGATCGATAGACACGTGAATCTACGACGGTACTCGAGACTAAGCAATCTGAAGTCACATAGTTCGAAGTCTTTGATTAGTAGTTTCGCGCATTGATTTATTGATTCCAAGGCAGCAAGTTGGTAGTTGCCAGTTGGCAGACCCAAGGCTTGAAATACCGGTATTTTTAAGAACCGGTACTTTTGACCTTGGTACGATACCGGTATCGGAGGTATTACCGGTACTGTCAGTACCGGTACTAGACTGAGTACCGACACTATTGGTTTAAGGGTTTTATACCGGTATTTCTAAATATTACCGGTATTAGACTTTCCGGTAATTAAAAAAATACGTAACACGTTAGAATGAGACAAAAGATTTTATTTAGTTTCAACTTCACCTATAGCGACGTTTGTAATGCAATCTTGCAAGTTATAGTTAATCCACTTGCTGGTTTCCAACTGATATAAAATTTTGCATGCATCTGTAAATCGGGTAACAATGGAAAATTATTATGATATGGATCTGAACTAATGGAGCTGCAACGTGGTTATAGGAACTCTTAAAATATCCAACATTATCCTATCGTATTTAACTGAGCTATGCCTTCATCATCAGCCGCAGAACAATAGCTCCTTACTTATATTTTTAACTAATTTCTTAAAAGGTGGTTATAATAGATAATAAAATGTGTTCGGCGCCTGTTTTTTTTTATTAATGTTAGATGATTTCTCTGTCATCTATAAACTTATTTAAAATTGTTTTGTATTCGAAAGAAGTGGTCTGATTATCACTAAGTCGAGATCTGAAGGTGGAATCTCAAAGTATAAAAAAATGTATTTTTTTTGTGTATTTAGATGACATCATATTAAAATTGAAGTCATTTTTTAACACTTCTATATTAATTAGCTGTGATGCGTGAAAAATTGTTTATGATATCAAAGCACCCTTAAAACTTACTAGCTGTTACCTGCGGCGCTGCCCACGTGGTTAATGGTCCCAAAGGATCATTTTTTCGGGATAAAAACTATTCTATCAAAGTTACTCTCTATGTGTGTGCCAAATTTCATGAAACTCGGTTTAGCAGTTTTCACGTGAAGAAGTAACAAACAAATAAACATACAAACTTTCATATTTATAACACGAGGGTGGATCCAAAAGTTCTAAGCCCGACCAAGAAAATGAAAGAACAGTGGGTCTAAATTTATTTTTATTTTTCGACATAGTCTCCATCTAGCTCAACACACTTCTTCCACCTGACCAGCAACTTGTTTATCCCCTCGAAAAAAAAGATTCCGGAAGGTCGGCGAAATAGTCGTTTACTGCGACTATCACCTCATCTTTGGTCGAAAATTTCGAGCCACCCAAGTGTTTTTTTAAATTTGGAAATAAGAGATAATCCGAGGGGCTAAATCCGGCGAATAAGGTGGGTGGGGCAGCAATTCGTAGCCACAATCATGGATTACAGACATTGTTTCAACCGAAGTGTGAACACGTGCATTGTCTTGATGAAACAAAACTTTCTAACGCAACATTCCCGGCCTTTTTTTCTTTCATTTCTTCCCGGAGTCTTCGTAAAAGGTTACAATAATAACTAGAATTTATAGTTTGACCTTTCGGTAAATAATCTACAAAAATAATGCCCTTCGCATCCCAAAAAACAGAAGCCATGACTTTGTTAGTCGACAAAACGACCTTAGTCTTTTTCGGTGTAGGAGAGTCTGATCTTTTCCATTGTTTGGATTGTTGCTTTGATTCAGGAGTATGGTGGTGAACCCAGCTTTCATCCATGGTAACAAATCTAGACAAAAAATCCTCGGGATCAGTCTTACAAAGTTCCAAACAGTCTCGCGAAATTGTGTATCGAACTCGTTTTTGTTCAGCTGAAAGCAACCTCGGGACCCAGCGAGCAGAAACCTTATGGAACCCCAACTCTTCCGTTATTATGTGTTGCACCCGGCCATAACTAATGTTTGTTATCTCAGCTATCTTACCAATGGTCAAACGTCGGTCACCCAGTACGAGATCACAAATTTTATCAAGGTTTTCTTTCGTGGTAGAGGATGTAGGCCTTCAACTCCTAGGATCATCTTTAGTGCTCTCATGACCGCGCTTAAACTCAGCTACCCACTTCTTGACACTGGAATACGATAAAGCAGCCTCCCCCAAAGTGCTCACCATATCTTGATGGATGTCTTTTGGTGATAGGCCTTTTTATTGAGGTACTTAATGACTGCACGTTGTTCAATTTTCTCCATTATTGAAAATTGCGTCAGATTGCTTCAAACAAATAATCACAGAAAATTTATATTGTGCAGTATCGGAATGAAACTGCGCACCATAAATCAATATGACACATACTAACAAATGACGGTAGATTTTAAAAAGGTGTCATAGCTCCATGTAGGTGAGGCCACGAACTTTTGGATCCACCCTCGTATTAGTAGGAGTCTAATTAATTACTAATACTTTTGCTATGAGCTTACTAGTGAGTCGACCAGGCTTTACTCGTAGAGCATAACATAAACCTTATGAAAATCCGTTCAGTAATACCCTACTCTTCGCTGTCGGTTTGTCGGCAGGAATAGATAAGGCGGTATTACCAATTCAGGTGAGCAGCACAGCATTTACTTTGTTACGACTGACTGCACTAGTAAATTCCATTCCATTCCATCATCAGATCACTAGATGGTCGCTATGACATCACCTCGTAAGTAAGTTCTTTCACATACAAAAACAATTGTTGAGAAATAACGGACAAATCGGTTTATTACTTTTTCTGTATAAAACTTTTGAAAGTCGAAAATTTAACCTCTCCTTTTTTTCGAAGATGTTATTTCAAAAGTACTGCGCTGTCATGTCAGGTAACATGTCAAACCAAACATTTAAGATTGACTGAAAATAAATCAAAACAAAATCAACTTTTATCCGAAGTCGGTTAAAAATATCGATACACAAAATAAAACTTCGAATATGAACATTCAACTCGGCGCGGGTGGCGTAGCGGGTTGCCGCGCCGCACCTCGTGCACTGATAGATGAAAACGAAAATTGCCAACGTCGCACTTGTACTCAACGGGTACCTTAATTAGATATCGGTTTTTATACTGGTATTAATACCGGTATTTGCTAGGTACCGGTATCGGTACGATACCAGTATACGAAGTACCGGTACCCACTTTGGAACCGGTATCCAGGTATCGTAATGGCAAGAACGGCTAAATACCGGTTCATAACCGCTTCTTATGGTTCCAAGCCCGTCAGTTTGGCCTGTCACATTCTGTCTCGTTTGGGGGATTATTTGCCACAACAGTTACACTGCTTACGGGGAATTAGCAAAATAAAGGCTTATTTTACATCTGTTACAATGGATTTCCGCAAAGTAACGCCAGATTCAATAAAATAAAATAAACTAGATCTCTTAATGGAACTACAGGATTACAAGCAGCTTCCAAATGAAAATGTTAGTAAATTCGCTTTGAAAATAGTAACACATTTTTCACAACTCTTCACAGAAATCACCATTACCTCAAAAGCAAAGGAACTACCAGGGCGCATTGCCGCCATGGAGGAGCTAGCTTTACATCATTTTTTTGTAGGTAGGTAAAACATTAAATGAAGCAATTAACTACTCCGTGTCGGAAGAAAGAATTCAAGAGACGCTCTATAAACGAAGCACACACACAGATTACAAACAACAAACTCGACAAAACCCTTTTTTTTGAGTGTGGAAAATCCCCCGCTCTCGGGGGAGAACACCGGGTTATGTCAGACTCGAACCGACTAAAAACCACACTATGACCTTCGTGCCGCCCGGCTAGGAGCGACCCCATCGCGTTGGCATTCACCATCTCATTCCGCGGCTATGGCCCGGTCCTCACCGGGCCTCCTCCCGCGCTGAAAGAGGAGCGACTCAGGCCACTGGAGTCACCCCTCAGGCGTGCGAGGCCGTGCTGGCCTGAGGAAGTCCCCCGACTCTCCCCGGCAGCCCCGCATCGGAAGCACTTTGAAGGCGCAAGAACCGCTGTCGTTCTGGGAGCCTTCAACTCCGTCGGGCGCTTTACGTTCGCCGGCGTTGTTGTCACCGCCTTCTTAGAATGGAAAACGGGTGGGCTCTTCGCAGAGGCCACAGGGCCTGTCATGATAGGGACCTAGGTACGAGCTGAGCTCTTCCCTTTCCCTTTCCCCTTCCTTACCACCGAGGCCCAGGACTTTTTCTGGTGAATAATGCCGGGTCTCTTCCCTGGCCTTTGGGGCCGAGGCCGTTGTCAACTTTTTTGGCCTTGCGTTGCTTGCTGGGTCCACTTGCCATCGTAGTCGACGGACCTACGTTAGATGGTACGGTGACATTTTCGGTGATTGCGACCTTCCTGGCTTCCGCTCCAAGAGGCGGACGAACAGTTGGCGCTGGTAGGAGGCGGTCTTCTATGGCTGCGATTCGGGCATTCATCATATCATCCAGGGAGATTGTGAGGGATCGTTTTAATTCCTCTAAAACCTCTCCGGGCGACACCGATGCCGGCGGTGGCGGTGCTGTCGCTATAGAAGCAGCAGCAGCAGCAGCAGCAGCAGCTGATCTAGCGGCGGCTGCGACCTCCGCCTTTGCTTCCGCAAAGCCTTACCGCAGAGCTTTTACCTCGGCCCTGAGCTGCTCAACTTCCATACGCAGTCGGCCGTTGTCTGCTCTAAGCCGCCGCGTCTCCTCCGCCTCCGATTACTCCGTTTTCGATTATTTCAGGCCCGTTTGCGTCGGACCCGCCCTCGACAACCTCATTCACATCTTTCTTAACGCAGTTTTCGCGACGTACTGCGACACGTCCTTTTGGGGGCTTCAGGAACTCCTCCCTTGTCGCCCCTGCCGTCTTCTTTCGTCCTCTCCTTGCCGACGCTATCTTTGACAGGAACGGCCCTTCCGTGTCCGTACCCGAGCAGCGAGGTACGGATAACAAGGACGTCCTTGTCCTTGAAGCCCTCATCTCCACATCGGACATCTCGTCCGACCACGATAGTTCTGCTAGGTGAAAATCAGCAGGTTAGCCCTTAGAAGGGCCCTTACCGTCTTGTACAAGGCCCTGAGAAGAGTGTATGTCACTGTCTTGTTGGCCCTTAGAAAGGCCTCTTCCTTCAGCCATGTGGCCCTCAGAAGGGCCTACACCTTTTACAACCTCTTCACCTCTCTCTTCTGTTTGGCCTTCTCGGCCCAACTTCATAACTTCAGTTTCTGATTTATTTGATTTGGATTTCTTCATATTTGTTCCCACGAGTACAATCTTCCTAAAAACTCCGTCTACCCTCAGCTAGACGGGCCTAAACGTAACCTGCACCGGGGGTCGGCCGTTACCCGAGCGGGGTCCGCACTAGCGACTGGTAATACCTGCCAGCCATCCATCCCCTCACGGTGCGTCGCCGCTTGAGATTCAGGGATTTTTTTATAGAGGTTTTCTCCTCCCGGCCTGGCCAATTAAGGCGAGACCCTCGGTCCATGATCATCGGCCGATAGACATGCCATCATCACCTCCCATGGATTACGATTTCAACAGACACGCCAATAGGGTTAATACCGGCAATGCCTGCGGTTACTGCGTCTCGAGCACTCTCTTATATATGAGAGTATGGAGAGCAGCCTAAATGGACCAATTAGCGTCCCTAGGGTGCTGGATTACACCCTAGGTACTGAGCCCCCCGCCATGACAAGGCCTGGATCCTTGGAGGGTAAACTCGACCAAACCCTACATCTATAAATCTTAATGCCAGGCAACACGTACCTTCAAGCCCCACTGATTTCTAAATACAATATTTTCGACCTAGGGTCCCAGTAGTATGCCGAAACTGTAAATTCCCGGGTCAAACTTTAGAAAATTGTAAAAAGAGAGAGTATCCTAACCGACACAAACACTCCATTAATCAACCTTCCTACTCATCCGCTGCTCGAATTGACTTCGTACCTATTTCATTCAAGTAGACAATAAGTTCGTTCAAGTAAACTTGTAAAATGTAAAAGTTAACTTCGTTCAAGTAGACAATAATCGTTTAAACGCGTAATCGTCTCGCCTAAGTGTCGCACGAAACTTAATAACACGAAAGCCGGCACTATGTCTACTATTTATAATTTTTTTGTATCCACACTGTATCGAAATCCGCTGTTTCCATTACTTTAAAATCCACTTTAGGTAAAACCATTGAACCCTCTGTATCAAAACCCGCTGTATCTACTGCATCGAAATCCAATGGTTCTCTGTATCAAAATCCAATGGTCCCTCTATATAGAAATCTGCTGTATCCACTGTGTCAAAGTCCACTGCACCCACTATATCTAAAGCCATTGTACACTCTTTATCAAAACCCTCTGTATCCACTGTATCGAAAGCCGCTGTATCTACTGAATCAAAATTCGGTGAATGCACTGTATTGAAATTAGCTGTATCTTCCGCATCAAAATCTA
>NJDC01000309.1:117030-145298 GCA_002245475.1 Calephelis virginiensis | reverse complement strand
AAATTTTACCACAATCGTTTCAGGTTTTGTGGTGATATTACTTATATCGCCCGATTGACCACCAAACTAATGATTTTTTAAGAACTGGTATAACTGTCAGTTTTCACGATTTACATGATTTACATTTACATTTTCAAACTATTACATGAAACATTGGCAAAGAGATTTTTGAGGTTGTTAATAAACATACCAAAAGCCGGCACTGCATCGGCGACTAATTACTTGATGATGATGACTAGTTTCTTCTAGTTATTCCTTCAAAATGTTAAAATAACTTTTTTATACTTATTATGAAATTGTAGAAGAATGAATTTTGTACATTGAAGATATATGAAAAAAATAGGTACAGAAACGCGTAATCAGATTAATTCTTTTTTGTTGTAGAGTACGTGCTTAACAGATTGTCCCGTAGTTTTTTCCAGGTTATAAGTTTTGTAGTTTAGAAATTACATACTTAGCAGTCACTTTACACTAACAAAATAACTTTAAATCTGAAAGATAGAGAAAGATTTGAACGTACAGATTTGAACAAGTGGTACCGATTCCACAGCACAGAAGTTCGCCGTGTCGGCTAGTTGTTTTATGAAACTCGAACAAACCTACAGGCAACAACTAAATTTTTATTTCATAGAATTTCGCATTTGAATTATTTCATTCGCATCAAGAATTCTATACAACATTACAAACATTTTCTTATAAACTGTTTCATTACAAAGGACGAATAAGTGATTTCTTCAAAATAAATCCGAGGTCTCGTGGAAAAAGTAACAAAAAATAATGTCGTTTCAAATTGAATCATTTGTAATATTCATTCCTTTTTTGCCTTTGCTTCTGGATGCCTGTTAGAGGGAACATGGAGTTAGCTTTCTGGAAGTTCCATTTATTAGCTTTAAAGTAAATTCAAATGTCTTTAACAAAATAATAATAATGTGCGAGATGGGATATGTGTCCGATTGGCATATATATATATATATGCCAATATTACCATTTCTTAACACACACTAAAAACTATACAAATAATAATAAATTTAAAAAATTGTAATAACTTACCGTCAAAACTTATCAGTGATGTGGCTAAGAACAATCTCGAACACGTCAGTTTTCAAACAAAGGAACCTGTATGGAAGTCAGTCCATCAGTTAAAGAGTTATGCCACACATACACTGACACATCAAACTTATATCACCGCTCTTTTTCCATTGGGAGTTAAAAGGCAGAGGTACAACCTTGGCACCCATGATTAGCAGAAAGTAGTCAGAGCAGAATATGATGTGACAAACCTATCGCCAAACGGGTACTTACCCAAGCCATGTAAGTTGTTTTTTACTAAAAAAAATAAAAAAAACACATTTTGAGTTGCCCGACCCGGAATCGAACCAGCTCATCTCATGTGGTAAACGCCAACATCGAATACATATTTTAAACAAATATTCCGCAAATAAATAATTGTCATTATATATCTGTGACTCTTCCATCAATTCTAACTCCCTCTCTTAACGTCTCTCTTTATGAAACTCGTTTACGATAATCAACCTTCGTCAGGAACTCGCAACGTCATACTTTTGGCGGAGAAGAAAGATTGTTCGCTTTCATACTTTTCATGAATAGCAATTTATAGTTAGATTTTGTGATTTAACAAAATGGGAATATTCTTATTATGATAAAAAGCTAAATAATTTTAACAAAATATTAGTTAGAATGGTATACCACAAGTGTTATCAAGTGGAGTAAAAACTTATTAGGTTCTTAATAAGACGTGTACATAGTTTTACCTATGTGAGACCACAAAATAACAATTTGATAAGAGAAAAATATTTCATATAAAATGTTTTTAGAACAAGAGCATTTGGCTCGTACTGACAAAAATTTATGTCAAACACTCTACAGCAAGTGACCTAATAAATAGCAAGCTGTGCCTGCGACTTCGTCAGCGTTGAATTTTACGAAACATTTACATAATTAAGAATATTCATAAAATAGAAGTAGCCTAAGTTATTCCTTATAATGGCAGCTACCTGCCAGTGAAAGTCACGTTAACATTGGTCCAGCCATTACAGATATTAGCCAACAAACAGACAGACACAAATTAAAAAAAATGTTATGTTTGTATATTATGTACCGCGTAAACTTTCATAAGCATGTAGTAAAAAGCTGTTGTTTTAATATTACACACAGATGTATTAATTTTATTAATTTTTATAGGCTATGACTTATTAAAGCTATGTGTGGTCGATGTATGTGGCGATACATCGACCACACATCCTAATAGACGCCGATACGGAGGGTAGGGTAGCCGGTAGACCTACACAAAAGGTCTCATATTCCGACCATAGAACATCGACGCACCTGTAACATCAATTGTCTGTTACCACGATTTTCTGTTACCATTAGGAGAGCTGTATGCTTGTTCGCTGACTTCTCACATAAATAAAATTGACTATCCAGAGTAAAACTCAAAAGTACACATAATAAAATTTTTATCGTTTCTGTCAGTGCTTAACTTTATCGATAAAATACAAATATACACATATTCGTACTATCCTATTCGTTATGATAAATAAATAAAAAATATCGATAAAATAGATTTTCACTAGCTGTATGCAAACGAAAGTGATAGCTGGAAAATCACAAAAGGGATATAAACACGATATCGCCACATACATCGACCACACATCCTAATAGACGCCTATTCTTTATAATTTTGTTTTGAAATAATTCTGGCAAATACCTGAGGTTCGAGGAAGCGTGGAACTGCTTTCTTATTGGTCCTTACAATGACAAAGCATCACGTTCATAAATAGATATGTAAGATAAGAGATGACACATATTGAATAAGAGCAATATATTTTATCGATATGCCTTTAATTTTATTAAGTACGACCTTGTAAAGGATTATTTCGCATTTTTTTATTACACGTCACATCGCGGCTATGCAACTCGATTTTTCACCTAGCAAATTTTTCGACCTAAATTGCTTTTATACACATGGAGATCCCTTCACTAAAAAAAAACATTCGGACGGGAATCAATAAAATCTTTGGGGGTGGATTGGACTGCCACATCGAAGTTGAATTTTTTCCTTTCCAAAAAGTTATACAAATTTCGAAAAAAAATGGTAATCTGTTGGAGTAAGGTTCAGGGAGAAGCCATCTGTTGTGCTATGTGTAGTCTAGCATTGTCAAGAAGTAGCGAAAAATATGTATCACAATCCTTTATGAAATGTTGAGAACAAATAACACTGTAGGTATTTGGAAACCAATTCTCTCACCTGGTTTCTTTAATCCAAATATTTTTTTTAATTTATGATCGTGTGAGTATGTGATATAAATGACTTACTTGTCAAATTGGAGGCTATCATAAAATACATAAATAACAATTCTGGAACATGACTATTTGAAATATAGCTTTTATTCATTCGGGTAATTCCCGCCTGAACTACACAATTTCTTCGAAATACAGTACACGATTTAGTTTTAAAACTGTCCCAGCTTTATAAAAAAATTATGATATACTGGCTGTACCATCGCCTATAGGATCATGTCTTGAATTTATATCACCCAGATAGCCACCTCATGCACTTAAAAGAGTTCAGTGAAATCAACTCAACTATTCTTGAGTTATTCAATGATATACAACAGCGCCCTCTTCCGTGTTTAGTTCAGAAGTTCAGTTTACGCTCGTGTTGGTCCGAGTCCGCTGACTAGAATAGATCATCAGCCCCTCTGCCAGGTACCTCGTAAGAGGCAAGCACATCTACAATTCATCATTATCGTCACTGTCAACAAGATCACAGTAGTAGAGTGGTGTGCAATAACTTTCCTGGTAGAGGAACATCGCCTTACCCAGTCCTGCCACTATAATGACAGTATCATATTCCGATACGGAGGATAGGGTAGCCGGTAGACCTACACAATAAGCCTCATATTCCGACCATAGAACAGCGACGCACCTGTAACATCAATTGTTTCTATAAGCCACGATTTTCTGTTACCATTAGGAGAGCCGTATGCTTCTTCGCTGACTTCTCATATAAATAAAATTGACTATCCAGAGTAAAACTCAAAAGTACATAGAATAAAATTGTTATCGTTTATGTCAGCACTTAACTTTATCGATAAAATACAAACATATACATATTCGTACTATCCTATTCGTTATGATAAATAAATAAAAAATATCGATAAAATAGATTTTCACTAGCTGTATGCAAACGAAAGTGATAGCTGGAAAATCACAAAAGTATATCCCTTTTATATACACGCATCTAACAATGATCGACCAGTATATGATGAACTCCGATAAATATCCAGTAAACACAAATAATGTATAATGTAATAATTATAAATGCTATTATTTTTAATTAACCTGTGGGAAGTTATACCATCTTTTTGGTAATTTGAAGTCTGGCTGTCTGGCTATGCGGCCATTAAATGAAACAAACAGTGATTTTATTTTTAATTTCTCTATTTCTTATACAATAATTCAACAATGTTTACGGGTCACAATCTTGGTCGATACTGTTTGTATTTTTTTAAGTGGCAATCTACGAGTACATTAGAACAATTACACTTATGTGTTGACAGAATCGTGTTGCCTTATATGCGGCGTCTATTGGGATATATGGTCGATGGCGGCGATATCAGGTAGAGAGGCGAATGGTCGAAAAAAATTCGAATTCTACACAACCCGTAAAAAAAGGAAAAATTAAGCAAATACAACCTTGGCTCAAAATGTCGTAAGCTTAAAACTTTTAGACTATTGTAAAATAGCTTCCAAAGTAACCAAGCAATATATCAATGAAAATTAATTACATATCAATGATATTTTCTGTACTGCTTTTAACGACGTAGCACGCCATTTTGACTTAAGCTAACCACGCGATATAAACACGCGACAATATCCAAATTAAAATAACTTGAAGTATGTCCGTACTATTTGTTTATCCTTCTTACGAGGCACAACGGAATGTTATGAGATAATCATGTAGACTGCTTTCTATACCGATATCTAGACGTTTTCTTATTTTAATTCAGGTTTTTTTCCTGACAACAAGATGACAATTTCATATATTCTCGTATGCTATAATATATACTCATATTCAAATTTAAACCTAATATAATATCTTTAACTAGTCATGTATTATAATGTGTGTGTGGATGTAGGTAGGGGATATAAGTATAGTTTATATATTATGTAGGATATATACTATACCTATGTTCTCTATATATATAGGACATAGGTATATATTTAGGATAGCTGTATATATAGGAGATAGCTATATTTATAGCTATAGGATGTAGGAGAAGATACAGTTATAGGATTTACAAATAGGATATAGGTATAGGATATAGGCTAAATAGACAGATTAGCTGACTACAACCAGTAACCAAACTCGAGCCTCGACTTTCGACTGGAAGATCAAGGTGAAGGTCAAATAAAACCTGTCATCTTACTGACAGGATCAGTAAAGATGTAGTATTACTCTTGAATCTCGATTCCATGCAAATTGGAAAATGGAATCGGATATGTCAGGCTAGGTACTCGAACACAGTACTATCAGATTAACAATTAGTTCCAAAAAAGTTCAAAGAAACTAATAAAATCATTTGTTCTTTATTTATAACTAAATGTTGATAATCCGGTTGTGCTGTCAAGAGTAGGTACCCAAATTTGACGTGTCCAATTAATTTCCGATTAGCATGAAATCGAGATTCAAGGGTAGCCTTACAGATCTTTGCTGGTTTTGTATGTGGAATGTTTTATGTAAGAACTAAATGTTCTAGTGTTTCTAGTTCAGATATCGGGATAAAAAGTAGCACTAATCAAACTTAAGTCATAAATCCCTCCAATACGACTTTAAAAATGACAAACAAAGAAACATACAGACTTTCGCATTTACATTAGTATGGAATTATGGATAAATAAACTCAAACTACCCTTCTTTTGCACGAAATTCTCCACAAACAACGTAACGATAGGCCCTAACCCACATGCGACATTCCGAGGGGTGCACTATGCAAATGTGTTCGTGTCGAAGTATAATTTAGCCTTATTTTACAGCGTGCAAACATTTTTGATTTGACGACAAACGTTTTGAGTTGTAGACCAGCAATTACTTCGAATTTACACTTTACACATTGGAAAATGTAGGTACTGTTTAATTACCTAGTTTTCGTTGTAATTTATAGTAGTTTTCTTAGTTGCACTCAAAGTTTTTCCCAGTGTTGGTCCGAGCTCCTTTGTAGAAGAGGTCATCCGCCTTCTTGCCAGGTAGCTCGTAAAAGGCGAGAATAGGCTTACCGTCACTAGCACCGTGAAATTCGACTAGGTGGTAGAGTTTCGCAGCAACTCGCCCGGATTGGTACCACCACCCTACCTATTCCTGCCGCCATAACGTCCAATGCTTGCCGTTGACTTGTTTTGGTTCGGAGGGTGAGGTAGCCAGTAAACTTACTTTTGCTCGAGGCCCGACATCTCGGCCTCAGGTTGGCAACGCACCACTTTTGGTGTTTCTAGACGGCGTGAATTTCTTACCATCAAGAAATTCGTCTGCTTGTTTGCCTTCCAATACCATATAAATAAAAAAAATGTTTTTAACCATGTTAAAAGTTTAATTGGCTAGAAATTACCGTACACGCCAGAAGCCTTTAAATTGAATTTAGTCAGTTTAAGTCCTAATTCGAGTCCCTTCATACATTTTAAAATTTAATATTTATATCACAAGTGTGGTTAATATCTAAAATTTCACTTTTATTTATTTAAAATTTATTCGCAGCAGCGTTTAGAAGTGGATGTAATGTGACATGGCATTCTGTATCAGTCAACCTTACTCTAAAAAAGGTTGTTACTAATTATTACATTAATTATTAAAATTATCAGATCAATCGGATATTATTCGAGGGTGGTGTCAAGAGTCTCCGAAACCGGCGTGTTTGTATGAAAAGGGTTATAAATGTGAAGGAAGCAAGACAGGTTTGTCAGGATCGTGAAGTCTGGCACTCGATACTCTCTGCCTACCCCGTAAGGGACTTGGCGTGAAGATATGTATGTATGTATGTAATAATTAAAAAAAATGTTGGGGTTCACAGAAATATAAAGTATGTATTTTAAAAATAATATTGTAACAGTATAAAACTATATACCTTTAAATCAAATATATAGAAAAGATATATAATAAATAGAATCATAAATACACACAAATATACGTATTTATGAGATATCAGCGAATAAGCACACGTATCTCCTGGCACCTGCTGGTACCTTCAGCTAATAGTGAATGCCCTGGTTATACTCTACCTACATTTAGGTTACGGGCATGAAGATGCGTTTGTTTTATGTAAATAAAATTACTATTACTTTAAAGTATTAATAATTCATTCACAAAACATCGTTCTTTTATAAACAAACAACGCTTACACTATAAATATATTGTTAATCATAATGCATTTCGCCATAAAAAATGTTGGCTAAAAATATTTTGACAGACATCCGTAATTACTATCATTAATATATTCCATAAAAGGCTTAAAAATACGTATAACTTATTCCGCCCACTGTCACATTACTGGGCGGGCGGTAATATAAAACAATAAGCTTCTACCATTGAACGATACTTTATGCTTCCCAAGCACGCGATTTATACAAACCAATACTTAGTAAACTAATTTCTACTTTAAGACTGTGGATTAGAGTGTATTTTTAAAAGAAATACTATTTATATTTGCTTCCTTTGATCGCATGGCAAAACGAGCTTGCCAACGTGTCGATTATTATAGTTAATCGTACTACTTGTTTTATTACTTGTGTTTGCACAAACTTAGTAGGCTTCAAGTTAATTACTTGTTAGGTAACTCATTACTCTTAAGTTGTTTGTCAGGATTTGTATGAAACTATCTCTAAATAGGTAGGCAGAGGTACAACCAAGGCCTTTACAATTATCCGAAGCGCAAGCTGAAGGTAAGAACACTCACACCTACAACATGACAGATAGCAAAATTGTAGTTAAACAGACACTTATCTAAAAAAAGGAATATCACACCCATATCCCTGAAGAGGTAGGCAGAGGCACAACCAGGTCACCCACGACTAGCCGAAGACAATAAGTCCCACAATGTGGTAGGTGGCAAGCCTATCGCCTACCGGGCTCTATCCAATCCGGGGCAACGTTATTTTTATTAGGAAATCGGAAATCGAATCCGGGGAACCAGGGTCGAACCCGGGACCTCAAGAAATCAAATCCAACTGTGGACCGCTAGAAACTTAGCTAATCTTAGGTAAACTATTTTTTGTAGAAAATTTAAAAACCACATTTTAAGTTGCGTTATCCGTGAATCAAAGCTGAAACTTCATGTTGTTAACGCCAGCAACAGACCACTACACCATAGATATAAGTGATATAAAAGAATTGGATAAATTTTATTTCAGTGTTTAATCTAATGGCCTCATAATTTTAGGAATATCAGTAAAAGAATTACTAGGCTATTCCAAAAACTTCTTAAATCACATTTGGATCATGATTTTGGATTAACTGAAAAACGCTTGTTACCAAGTGTACATGAATGTGACTTTACGTTTGAGAATGCACAGACAGGATTTTTTTCAATAGCTATAATATTAAAAGTTGAGTTTACGTGTGCGTTCTCAATACACTTGAGTTACATAGAACCTGGCCCAGATGATGCGTCGCGTTTTCTAATTCGCGCGTAAATCGCTTGCAATAAGCGAGTTTCTTAATCGCGCGTCCTCGCACGTTTAGAACAACGCGGTTTTCAGTTACGCGTGGATGTGTTAGTTCAAAATGGAGTATTAACTTCGAAACGAAACTTTTATCTTTTTATGAGAAAAAGAGTAGCCATAGTATTTTTTTCCCACTATAGGTACCTGCTTGTATAGCATGTGTTTGTAATACCTTTGCACGAGCGTTTGTTTAATACATATTTTTTAAATCTCGGAAACGACTTCAAGGATTTTCATTAAATTTTGTATCTCGAGGTTTTGGAAGTGATAAATTAATTTAGCTAAACAACAACTGCTGAACAAGGCGTCTAAATACTAATTATTATATTGACAAAATGGGATATGTAACCTGTAGAATTTAATTATGGCAAATATCGACTTTCTCTTAGTTTAAGACGTTTCCACCAACGATATACAAGCTACAATACAATCTTTGTGTTGAAGTCAACACGCAGGGACTTCAAGTTCTAACTCTACGTAGGTACGTCAAATACAGTGCTGAAGTCTGAAATTTATACGGATGAGTACGCGCGTAAAACGTCCATTATGGACATGCTCTTACCATCAGATAAGCAATGTGTTTGTTTGCTGTCTTATACATTAAAATACATTAAGATTACCTACTTTTAAAGAATGTTCAGTATTAAAAGAATTATCAATTACTATTTTAGTAAACTTTAAAAAAAAATTGGTTTTGTGCAGGAGAATCCGTAATACTAAGTGAGTTAATGTTGAATTTGAAGATTTGTAGCTCGTTATCAAGGGGTCATAAAGTTTTGGGACAGGGTCTGTCAAATAAGTTGAAGGATCTCGTAAATGTCTGGCTATTGCGAACTCTGAATTAAGGCTTTAAAAGATTATGGCCATTAAAGTTATATGATCCCTCTGACAGCTATGATAAGTATCCCTGACTTGACAAAATCGAAATAGATGTATTAAGATGTATTACAAGTTATATGCTTTTAAGACTTCAATGATTATTTATTTACTGTAAAAGTATCATATAATTTAAAGGAGGTAGTAAACAAAAAACCTGGCCAAGTGCGAGTCGGACACGCGCACGAAGGGTTCCGTAATAACATCTGTAATAGAAAATCGCGTTTGTTTTATATGTACCTTAATATTTACTTTACTGTTATTTGATTATTTATTTTAAAAGGTAATGTACAAGTAAATATTCTGTGAAAATTTGAAGCGTCTGCCTGTTACCGTTTTTAAAATGGAGCAAAAAAAATACGAAAATAAAACACGTTTTTTGTACCCCCCTTAATATATCTATATTTTTTTTTAATTTTTAGAATTTGTTGTAAAAACGGTAATTTGTGAAATTTCAGCTTTCTAGCTATCAAGGTTTATAAAATACATTCTGGAGACAGACTGACAGACAGCGGAGTCTTAATAATAGGGTTATGTTTTTACCCTTTGGGTACGGAACCCCAAAAAACACTCATTGAACACATGTTTTGCTAAACACTGTCTAAAATTGGATTCTCAATCAGTAACATACAGCCACGTCCTCTACGTGAAGCGAGATGACGTGGACGAGATAATATTAGCTGGATGTAAGTTTTAGATAGCTTTTAGTTAAACAGCCGTCTTTTTTTTGTGGTAGACGGTAAGTATCCCTAAAACGTTAGGCTGATGTACAAACTAGGCACCTACGATAAGCCGAATGTGCTTAAATCCTATAGTATGAAAGATGGAAATCATATCCAACCGGGCACATATCCAACCCTAAACAATGTTGCTTTTATTAGAAAATTAAATAGACATATTTTCGATTCGCCTGACCTGAAAATCAAACCACAACCCTGCCATCATCGTTATCATATGTCATCGCTGACACTAGACCAATTGATTAAGTAGGTGAATTTTATTTTGAATGCAGTTAAACTGATTGAAAAGTTACATAGATTCTCTTGGGTTTCCGTCATGAGATTCAGGCTTGGTGACAGTCGGTCCACATCGCAGGTGAGCATAATAAATTTTCCGGGAAGTCTGTAATAAACGGGATGAATGGGATAAGTAAGCCTCTAGCCTTCGTCGGAATATAGAGTTCGCTTCCCGTCCCGTCCTGTAAAAGTTCGTTTCTATCAGTTCCGCAGTTTCGGCGTTAATCGCGGTCGGGATACAGACAGACAGACAAAAATTCTAAAAACACGAAGTCTACGTATAGATTTGCAGGTTATATATACAGACCTATTCACTTTTCTACTCTCTTCTTTTCTTTTTTTCAATGACGTCTAGTGTAAGATGCATTTTTGTATTTTAAGATCACTATATTACAGTAGGTATTTCGCTGAACCTTGTTCCATGGGTTTGCCTGGAAGAGAATGCTGACATGGCGATAAGGCTGTCTTTGTGTATCTTATAGTTTAAGCTTATTTGATGTATTTGTATTTTCTCTGTATTTGGTGCACAAAAAAGAGTTATTGTATTGTATTCTGATGAACTTTGTTGCTGCTCACATTGCCACAAGGTTTATATATGAATTATTAAAATTTTGTTTTCCTAGAAACAATTTATTGACTACACTTTGACTTCCAACAATACATTTTTTTATTATATTTTAGCCAACCTGTTTCACTATTCAAGCATCATCAAGGCTATAACAACTCATTTTTCATTTATTTTGTTTTCCTTTTGTAAACTGACATGAAATTACCCATGTTGTTCAGGTATTTAGAATATGCCTCACTTCCAGGCATCTCGTAAGAGGCGAGAAAAGGTTAATTAAATGGGTCATCAGCAGCAAGACCTCTGGTAGCAGAGTGTTGTACACCAAATTTCCCGGGAAGGATCAACCACCTTACCTATTCCCTTCACTATAATAGTAGAGTCATGTTCCGGTCCGAAGGGTAAGATAGCCGGTATTTGCACAATTGGCCTAACATCTTGGCCACAAAACATTGACTCACCTACAACATGTCTTTAGGCCACGGTTATCTTTTGACATCCGGAGAGCCCATGCTTGTTCACTGACGTATGGCATAACAAAATAGGGGTAGGTCATGGAAGAGTAAAAATTCAAAGTTGCTTAAATTTTTAAATGTCAAATTGTGGAAAACAAAAATTAAAACTCGTCCCATAAATAAATAAAAAATAATATAGCCAATCTTAAAATTTAGGGGTATATACAATTCTCAGAACTACCCGCTATGCAGTCGAAATTTCATAAGAATCAATCAAGTCATTTCGGAGAATTTTAATAATTACACAGCAGCATGATTTTTCACATATACGGTAGATTTGTTATGTTTTTATTCAAAGTTATTTTATTCCCAAAAATATCTCTACACAGCTGACTACTCCATTGAAAATGTAACCTCCCTTTGAATACGTATCTTGAACACTAATTGGATGGTCTCTGGAGTTAGGACCTTGTTAACTTGCACTCTCGGCCATCACCTAACAAAGGCTTGTGCCTTAAATTCGTCTATATATATAAAAATGAATCCCCATTTTGCGTGGTCATCGTATCACGCCTGAACAGATAGACCAATTTCGCTAATTTTTTTGTAAGCATAAGTCACCAGATTGCGGGGTGAAACATGGCGCATGCGCAGTAACGCCGATAACTGAAGAGACAAGCGAGATTAAAAAGTCATTTAAAGTTTTACTATTCATCGATAGATAGCAAAACTAAAAAGTATCACCGCTGTGCCGGTCGAAGTGGGGGTGTTAGGTTATTTTCGTTACGGAATTTTTGGATTCGGTCTCCACGCTCAAGGCCCGCGATAGAAGCTATGCAGTAGCTTAAAAAACAGACAGGAAAGCGTCTGTCAGCTCGGCTAGTTCAACATAAAATCATGTACAATTTAAACAAGTCTTGCAATTTGGTGAAATTGGTATTGATATTGATTTTTTAACCAAGGTCTGTTTGACTATTTACTTATTTTTTTTTACATGAATGAATGAAAGAACAGTTTGTTGTGCACAAACGTACAAATCAGTAAATTTGACAATTCCATGGGTTAAATAAAAAAAGTATTTTATTGTTCTGAGTAGTAAATTTAAATTTACAATGTAAACTAATTGATAAATTATTATCTAAGCTCCTTAACTAATCTCAAGGAGGAGTATGAGGGATATTCAAAAGTTCATTCATCTCTTTAAGCAAGTTTAACATTTAGCATTTACATCTGGTGTAAGATTCAAATCTAAGTGGACTTGCACCGAGCTGACAATCTGATCGTTTCTTATCTTTTTCAGGTTTTTTTGATCCCATTGTAGGAAGAAACGATCAGATTGTCAGCTCGGTGCAGGATCCTACAATAAGATGAAACTTGTTTCATAATAAATTTACCTGTATATAAAATATGGCAAAAAAACCTAAAAAAGATTCGGCAAGAATATTTTTTCTTACTTCCCCTATTGCGTATTGCCTCTGACCTAGCGGTCCAGCGTCAAACTTGCCTCCCTGAAGTCCCAGATTCAATCCCCGGGTCGCGCAACAAATAAAATAGGAAATGTGTATTTTCAATTTTCTGATAAAGTGACGTTGCCCGGGATGGGATATATGTCGGCTTGCCACTTATCACATTATGGGACTGTAGCGTCTTCGCCTAGTCGTGGGTACACTAGTTGTGCCTCTACCTACCTCTTCAGGGATATTGGTGTGAAAAGATTTTTTTTTAACTTTTTGCCTTTTTGCCTTCCAGTAACATGGCAGAAATGACACCAATTAAATGATTGCTAACGAGAACCATATAGATTTACGAACCGCTGAAAATCATTACATTATTGGATCGCAGTCCAACTCATAATAAAATCACGTTGTCCATTTCCGGATCACGCAAACAAAGTTAATTGAATCGGATGATAAATCGACTAGGATTTATTTATTGCATATTTTGGATGAGTCGCTTTGTTTTAAATTGCATAATTCGACTTTTATAACTGTTTTATATATTTATGTATAACTGTTTGGATCGACTATATGGTGGTAGACTTTCATTTATTATTATATCGCCTACTCAAGTAACCATATTAGCAATGCTCACTGTTGTCGTTTTCCACTTTGAAACTGTGGCATATAGAATATACAACAACAATACAACAAACTTAGTATACCATCTGAGTCTTATGTTTGCAAAGCATAATTTTATATTTGGTATTTTAATACATTTGTACGTCTATTGTTTATATACATACTTACATGTATGTAATAATTAAGCGCAGTAAAACTGCAAAAAACTAACTCTTACTATTACATTAAGTACATCGCGATTTGACCATTCTGCTTTCGAAACAGGGCGAATGAGTTTGTAATGGTTTCACATAAATTCCTACAACATGCTACTAGTAGGTTTTTTAATGTTATAGGAAGGCAAACAAGCAGACGGATTTCCTGATGGTAAGAAATTCACGCCGCCAAGAGACACCAAAGGTGGTAATGATGCGTTGCCAATTTGAGGTCGGGATGTCAGACCTCGAACAAAAGTAAGTTTACCGGCTACCTTACCTTCCGAACCGGAACACATCATGACGTTATGGCGGCAGGAATAGGTAAGGCGGTGGTACCAATCCGGGAGAGTCGCTGCGAAACTCTACTATACTTAATTTTTAGAACCAACAAGTCGGATTATGATAATGATAATATTATGGAACCACCTCGGAATCATGAACTAGATTCCTAATAAATAACCATAAAAATCGGCTTCTTATAGTCTGAGCAATCGCGTAACAAACATACAAAATAAATAAAAAAACTTGGAGTCGAATTGAGAACTTTTTTTCAAGTCGTTTAAAAATATGTTGGTTCGTTTGCCACCAATAATATTTCAAAATCCCACCAATCAAATTATTCTATCAAAAACCATATAGATTTACGAACCGCTATAAATCATTACATTATTGGATCACAGTCCAACTCATAATAAAGTTCATTTTTGAATCACGCTGCAAATTTAATTAAATCGAATTGGGATTTATTACTGCATTATTTGTGAACAAGAATTATAGGATGAGTGGCTTGTTATTTTATAAATTTGTTTAACTACAAAAAAATAAAACCCAACTAGTTATAGAAGACTAGACCGACTAATATGGTTCAAGGACTAGTCGATTACATACTTGATATCGTCGACTAGTTGACTTATCAACATTGGTCTCTCTAGTACAGTAGGATTACTCTAGAATCTCGATTTCATGCTAATTGGAATCAAATTTGTCAATATAAGTACTCTAACACACTGTGTAATGAAGTAGAATCGTTACATTACCCAAATAATTAATGTCCCAGATACTAATAAATTTTCCCGTAGTAATTACTAAATATAATAGTAATATCAAATAATATCAAATAAATTATATGGTTTTATCAAATTTAATTTAATAGATGCATACAACATTCTAACACATATGGGACCTCATGAAGTTAAGGCCAACGTAGGACCACAAGATCTCAGATGCGATTGGTGGAAAATTATAAATATCGGATTAAGTAAAACTCAACAAACAAACCCAAGTTTAAAAACTCAAGGATGTTTAAGTATTTAATAATAATAATAAAGCTTTATCATTACTTGATTGGTTCCTAATTATCTTTAATCCTTCAAACTTGTATAATATTCTAAAGTTCTTCAGTTAATGGAAATCTCCTTCCAGATAAACTCTTGATTGCGGTTGCGTGAACTTTTACTTTAACTAGTTATTTGCCCGACGTGTTTCATGAAAATTGTATGTTGGGAGTTGAAAGTCCCATCGCTCGCGTATAGAATAATTAAAACTTCAATTATTCAATTTTATTTAATTCATTTATTTGCAATTCGCGGTGAATAGATAACAGAGTTTGTGCATCGTGAACTTTATCGAGTACTGCAAAGTAAGAGAAAGGTAGAAAAGAAACAGTGGAATTATTATATTGTTTATACAATGTTACTATTACTATGAAAAGATAATTATTAAAAATATCACCTGTATCAATGTTATAAGGGAACATTATTTCAGAGGAGCTTAAGCTATATTTGTAACGCCAGTAGACTGCACCATTATGGATTTAGTGATACAGCTGTTTACATTCATACTTGAATTATAGAATTTATAGTTTTACCATTTACCTTAAATAAAACCTCTTCGGGCACTGTGATTATACTGTCGCGACGCTCTAGTCTTAGTAAATTTTTATTTATGGTGTATATAAATTACTTTATTACATAAGGAATAATTACAATATTGTATTGTTCTCTGATGAAACTTCACTTATATTCAGAGTGAATAGACAAATAGGTAAGTATGAAGCAGTGAACAGTACGATATTTAAAGTTGTAGATTGATTAACCATTAGTAATCTCCTTTTGAATTATAATAAAACTAAAAAAGTAAAATTTTCGATTTCTTATATTAGACAATTAGATATCAATGTGCAAGTGAACGGATCACACTGAACTGAACTTTTCTTGAGTCGGTTAAAAATTGAAAGAAATTGGAAACATAAAATATGTACGTGAATTCTTAAGAATGGATAAAGAAATAAGTGATTTTGTAGCGCACTTACGGCCAATGTTAATAATGTATCTCAATCTAATGGATTTCAAGCAATCTAGATAGCTGCGTATCCGCCGGCCTATCCTATACCTCATTCCCATATTTATCCTGTGCACAGATATATTATTGGCAAGCGATAACATAAAAATGGATCAAAATATCAATCTTGGACAGCGAGTTTTAGATTAGGATTGATTATTAATATTGGCCGTTAGGCAATAAACTAATTTCAAGGTATCGTTATCTTTTTTCAACCACATTAACAAAAAGCTGTAAAACACTTTTAGTGCTCCGATTACTCTCTTCACGACATTTCTACAAATGTTTAATCTATTTCTCAAATATGTTGATATGATTTTTGAAACGTTCCATCTCTTTTTTGTATCACTTAAATTTTAAAAATACTACCATACCTCTATATTAAAACGGCTCTGTAGTCTAGCTAGTCTAGTATTGGAATTTGGACTTGACTTCATGAGATCCCGTGTTCCATTCTCAGGTCGGGCAACAAAAATAATGTGTTTTTCCAATTTTCTAATAAAAATGATTTTCGGGATTGGATATGTGCCCGGTTGGCAATAGGTTTACCACCTATCGCTTCGTAGGACTTAGTGTTTTCGGTTAGTCGTGGGTGCCCAGGTTGTGCTTTTGTCTTACTCTTCGGGGATATGGTCGTGACGATACCTTTTTTATATTTAAACGCAGTATCGCCTCTGTGGTCTAGCGGTTCAGTTGTTGGACTTGACTGCATGAGGTCCCGGGTTCGAATCCCGGGTCGGGCAACAAAAAGAAAATTGGGTTTTTCCAAATTTTCTAAAAAAAAATGTTGGTCGGGATAGGATACGTGACCGATTGGCGATAGGCTTGCCACCTATCACATTGTGGGACTTAGTATCTTCAACTAGTCGTGGGTGCCCTGGTTGTGCCTCTGCCTATCTCTTCGGGGATATGGGCGTGAAGATACATAAACGCAGTAACACTGCAAAAACTGACTTCAAATATTTCGCTAGGCAGCACGTCGAATTTGATATTTTTTCTTTAGAAATGTAGGTCATGATTCTGAGATGGGCAATTATTTTTTTATCACGATTTGACTAATGGTTTTGGAGTTGTAATTAATAGCGCATACATTTTTCACTTATGTTGGCGACCTCATCATTGATAAGCTATAAAATACCTAATCAACAAAATCGGTTGGCTATTGCCCGAGGATGCCCAAAAAAAGATAGTCTAATTAAAGATCTTCTTTTACTGAGTCGGTTAAAAATAAGCTTAGTTTATACACAGCAGAATCAGCACCATTGGTACTTGAATTAGCACTGAGTTATTAAGAGAGAATTTAGAGCATGCAAGAGGATGGTTCGAGCAGCATCGCTTTACGCAGGGGGCGTAGCAACTCGTCATTCAATGTCTCGCCTCTTTTTCTCTTAATGAAATGCATGTTCTTCTTAATTAGGAACTCGAGCAAATTTATATAGACTGACTGATGATTTTATTTTATTTTATTACACACCACGACTAGTACGAGAGGCTGTCGAAATCAGAAAGACCCCAATTATTTTTTTTATATGGTTTAAAGTGGACAACGAAATGGGATCCATTTGTTAGTCGATGTCATTCTACCGTTTTATTAATTAACATAGATTAAATTACGCCAAGTTGCAACTTGGTACTGTTATCTTTATTACACTTATAGTGATAGTATATTTGTAACCCATTCGTATCCCTTTGGTATACGCACTATAATTATACTACAACTAAGACATTGTGATACCAGTTTGAATCTTGGATTCCATAACCATGTTTATTAATAAGATGATTTTCATCTCATAAATAAATAAAGATGAAAACAAGAGTAAAATTAAGTTTATATTAAAGTCTGTGTCACAAGTTAATAAATGCTATATGAATTATGAATCTTGGAATAATTCAATCTACATTTATTATCAAGACTGCTACACCAGGTTGAACCTTGGAGTACCTTACTCTGTGTTTATTAATAATGGGATTAGAGTTTAAAAATGCTGAGCGTAAGAAAATTGTGAGTGGTATGGGTCGTAATAAGGTGCTCAGAGTGGATAACGACTATGGTATACGGTCAAGCAATTTTTTTTCCAGCCAGACATTTGCTGAACTTCCGGCAAAAAAAAAATTAAACGTAATAGTTATTTACTACGGGCGTTTTTTATTTTTACTAGAGCTATACTCGGTATTGGAGGTAAATCGGTTCGCGGTATCTATATAATAATACGTGATGCCAAAGTTTTGGACCCCTTTTTACGAAAATTGCGCGGACAGAGGAGCACAAAATTTGGCACACTTATAGTTTATGTGTAGGAGAAGTGCAGAAAGCTAATATTTTTCAATAATAATGCTTTTTAAGTACATTCAATCAATATATAAAACATTACCCACCATAGTACCATGCATTTGACACACACAAACAAATATATTGTTAATAACGATCAAAGATCACAGATGGCGCACTAAAAAGTTTGGAAACAAAGTAGTTGGTCTTGAGAAATGAAGAATGCGTTCTTATCAACAAGATATTCAAATTTATTGTGATCGAATTTCGACCAATGGGCGACCACTAGTTTAAAAGTAAAACAGGTAAGCATATTTTTAAAAACTCTGTTTCGTAACTATCAATTATAATTAACAGAAATCAGTCATGGATTAGGATTCAAGTCACCTTTAACATTACTTTAACTAGCAACTAGTTAGTATTACAATACTAAGTTAGTATTAATTACACCTACTACACACCTCTCTTTCGGTCAGGGTTTAAAAACAGTGAAATTGTTGATGGTATAGGTTGATATATTTTTTTATGATATCGGAAGGCAAACTAGCAGACGGTTTTCCTGATGGTGAGAAATTCCCGCCGCCTAGAGACACCAAAGGTGGTAATGGTGAGTTACAAGCTGAGGCCGGAATGTTAGGCCTCGAGCAAAAGTAAGTTTACCAACTACCTTATTCTCTGAACCGGGACATGTCATGACGTTATGGCGGCAGGAATAGGTAAGGCGGTGGTACCAATCCGTGCAAGTCACTGCAAAACTCTAACAAGCAGTCAGATGTCACGGTGCTAGTGACGATAAGCCTATTCTCGTCTTTTACGAGATGGTCTTATTCATATTATTACCTTATATTTCATAATATAAAAAAAGTGGCGTTGATTTTCGCGTTTATTTTTAAAATAAGACAAAAAGTATAAGTTCATATAAGTATATTCATTTTTATTTTTAACGAGCTGCTTGTCCACGTCTTCTTCAACGTAAACTAGTTACATTTTTCGTATTAACTGTTGGTTTAAAAATCAAAAATTTTTGATTTTTAAAAAAAATAATGGTCTGTATTTAAACTCAGATTACATCAAAATCGGTTCAGCGGTTTTGATGAAAGAGCAACAGACAGACAGTCTTTTGCATTGATGACATTAGTATGGACTGATATTGATATCGTAAATAAAAAAAAAGAATGTCTGTTGTTCTTTTGATGTTTTGAAATTTTGATGAAATTTGATATACATATAGTTAACTATCCGAGTTTCAACACGGGGATTTTTTTCAAGAACCTATCCACAAAACATTATGATGGGGGCGAAAGTTTATATGAAAATCAAATTGCTGACGCAGTCGAAGGAAAACAGCTGGTAATGTTTAACTAAAGCGAATTATAACAAATCAAATATTTCATTTACTCAGAATTTGTCTAAGCTCCGTGCGATACGTCTGCAAACTTTGTATCTAAAGTACTTCGCGAGGGGATTCTACAAGTTTGAACAGTCAATGGAAGCAATTTCCTACATTTGCGACATCGATGCCTCGGTACCCTGGAGTGCATTAATTTTAAACTGCTTCCAATCGAAACAACCCCTTCAATGTGATTCCGAACGTTCTAGATCGCGATACCAGTTTACGTACACTGTAGATATACTATCATGATAAACGCTACTGTACCTACTGTACATTCAAACAAAAAAGTGTTTTAGAACATATTATTTAAAATGTAAGTGTTTAAACAAATTCATAGTATCCAAATAAATCTCTTACACAAGCTTTAGTGACGGTTGTACAGGTACCTCAGTTTCCCACGAGTATTTAAATTCATTGGATGTCCAGGTTGCCCGTGTAGAATAGACCATCATCCTTCCAGCACGTCACCTACGAGCCTGGCAGCTGTCAGTAGGCGTAAAAAGTTTGAAGGGATAATTACCAACATGACAGCTGTTGGTACTGTGCAGCAACTTCTCCAGGTAAGGATCAACCGCCTTACTTATTTTGCTACTGTTCCAGTTTAAAAGGTAAGGTAATTAAGGTAAACTTACACTATTGGTATAACCACTCGGCTACAAAACAGCGCACCTACGACATGTGTCTATAGGTCGCGAATATGTCTTACCATCAGAAGAGTCGTGTGCTTGATCGGTATCTTATCACATAAGAAATCTCCTATAGGAACTCCTTAAACTGCGGGGTCAAGAAAAAGCGTATTCACCTGGTCACACACCTATAGATCACAAACTACTCGCCCTCAAATTTTGTCGCAATTGGCTAGCTTCAAGTTTGGCAGACTTTCATGCAAATTTTAATCCCCTATGTTACGTCTTGAGGGTCAACGTTTCCAAAAATACTTTGTTAGATAGTGTGAACATGATTATAAACATAGGCTAAACTAAATGCAACATTTTTGTTCGAAATATTCAGCAGTTTGTACTGTGCATTGATGGGTCATTTCAATCAGTCAAGACCCTTTTTTTCAGGAACGCGTGAAGGTATTAAGCTGACAATTATATCAAATACTCAAGTTTACTGTCTTGGAGATTAAAAAAAAATAAACTTCTATGCCAAGACATTGCAAAAATAGAGCCGTTTGGCCTTTTAAATTTCAGCAAATTTACAACAGGTTACTCGGAATCTTAAAATTTGGTACTAAGCAACATCTTATAGCACAGATACGAAGTTAAGTACGAAGTCTGTAAATTTTCAGTTACATTATACAATAAATGTTATAATGAGTGAACTTTAACTTACAAAGCGTGAGTTCAACTGGCATTTGGCCCGTTTTAAAAAAAATGCTTTCAAAAAGGTATTAAATATGTATTGTGGTATGTATTGAAAACTTAACTGCTTATCATTCTTATTATTTCTTCACCATAAAGGCATAAGAATTTTAACTTTAATTTTTAAAAATAGTAGTAGTGAAAGAGTTAAACATTTTTTTAGCAAACATCTAAATATTTATTGAAATTTATTTATTTGTATTGTTTGTTGCGTTTATTCGTTTTTTATTTGTAATAATAACATGTTCTCACAATAATTAAATAAGTATATCTAATAATAAATTATTCTAAAATTGCATAATATTGTCGTAATAACAAAGTAGCATTAAATATTACCAAAAAAGACGTCTTTGTGATTTTAAAATAACATGAGCGCGAAAATAATTTCTTGTCGGCTTGTTAAAAATTTGCATTAAAGCAGCACGATCACTTTTTGCACTTATTACTTTTGTGCTAAAAATATTTTTGTACTAAAATATACTAGGAGAATTAAATGTAGATATGGAAGAGAATTAACATCTTATCCTCAACCTCGAAACTTGTCTCTTAGTATTTTAATTTGTAAAGTCGAATTTGTATGCTATTTGTGATCACAGCAATTACGATAATATCTACTGAAATATTTATTTATTTTAAATGTATGCACAATGTTTTATTGGTTGTTAGAAGACCTTGTATACTAGGTACACTAACAACCAATGAAACATCACTTAAAAATAGTTTGAAAATATTCTAAAAAAATGTATCTTCATCCCCGAAGCAGTAGGCAGAAGTACAAGCAGGGCATCTACTACAGGCCGAAGACACAAAGTCTTACAATGCGATAGATGCAAAACAAACCTCTACCCGGGCTTATATCCAATCCCGGGCAACGTTATTTTTATTAGAAAATTGAAAAAAAGTGTTTTTCGTTTGATTGCTCGACCCGGGGATCGAATCCGATAAGCTCATGAAGTCGAGTCCAATGCCGGATGGCTGGACCATAGAGACGTTTAAGTGAAAATATATTCTATTGTTTCTAGAACGAAGCTGTAAAGGATTTTATTTATTTAAACATTTTTGACGTTGAGTATACCTTAAGACTAGTTTAGTATTAATACACACGAGATGGTACCATTGCCAACACTCATTCTGTAGGCGGATCTTGCAATTTATTAGCGAGATGTCTATTCTTTGGAATGGTTGGCAACGCTTTTGTCTTGTAACGAAAATAAAGTACAAGGAAATTGTTATTTTATTGTTTTTGCCAATACAATGAAATTTCTTAAGTCTTTTACTAACAATGTTCCGCGGGTTCATTTGCGCTAAAGTCTAGTGTTCCGTCCACTAGACTACAGCGGTGATCTCTTCAACAGATAAATACAGAGGCGATTAACTAAAACATTGTTTTCTTTCGAACATACTTCTCGGCTTGTTTGTAATAGAATTCCTTAACGTTACTAGATAAATTTAGTTTGGATTTTCAGTGATTAAAGGAAAATATACGTTTCATGAAAATTGGTGCAAATACTTAATTGTTATAAGTCTAAAGCCGCACAAAAATAGCCACAGACGAAATTATTGTATTATTGCAACGGATAATCTGTAGGGTAATGTTCGCTGATCGCATTCGCAACAGAAAGATCAATGACCATAAAACACACGCACAAACACCTGCACGCACGCACCCACACCCACGCACCCACATTCACGCACAAACACACACACACACACACACACACACACACAAACTCACATACCTACACATTATAAATAGATCACAAAAAAGGTTCTTAGGTTAAATAAACTTGTAATAAAATGTACTTATATATACATAAGTTGTACTTATGTATATATAAGTTATGTAACAAAATAGTTTGAAATAATTATAATACACAATCAAGCAGTTTAATTAAGCGATGAACAAGCCTATTCATGGATCAGATGTAACAATAAATTGATATGCACATTTCGTTTAATCCTCATTTCGAAATAATATTGGCAATGTTACAAACTTCGATCTCTGAATCCAAAATTGTATTGAATTTTGTTGTTATTATGTTAATGTCTTTTGAAAATTCATTTGAAAAAGGGGAATTGAATATTTTTGTAATAGTATCAAATGAAAATACAACACGTCATGTAAGAAAGTTCAAATCCAAGATGGCGTTGATGTGTTAACGACTAACGGGTGGTTCTAGATGATTATATCAAAAACTAGCTGACCCGGCAAACATTGTTCTGCTACTGTTTTAAATGTGATTTTGGTAAAAAAATTTGATGTGAGTCACCTTTGTCACTTAGGGGTATTAAAAATAGATGTTGGCCGATTCTCAGACCTAGATAAATTAAGTTTTCAAAAGCTCATTTTCATGAGAATCGGTCAAGCCGTTTCGGAGGAGTACCGCAGTAGACACTACAATTTTATATAATATATGGCGCATTTAGAAAATAAAATTTCGCGAAGGAGTTAGAAAAAATCTAACCTTAAAGGGGTGATGTGGGACTTAATGTCTTCGGCTAGTCGTGGGTGCCTTGGTTGTACCTCTGCCTACCTCTTCGGGGATATGGGCGTGAAGATACTTTTTTTAAAGGGGTTATTAGGGTTCATTACTAATACGATCTACATTGTTGAGATTAGAAATTTAAAAAGTTGATTGTGATTTCCCGTCCCGTCCCGATAGACCCTTCACTAGGTTTTGGTTTAAATAGACAAATCTATGATTGCCTCTGTGGTCTAGCAATACGGCAATAAAAAAATACATACATACATATCTTCACGCCAAGTCCCTTATGAGGTAGGCAGAGAGTATCGAGTACCAGTCCTCACGATCCTGACAAACGTGTATAGCTTCCTTCACATTCATTACCCTTTTCATACAAACACACCGGTTTCGGAGACTCTTGACACCACTTTCGGATAATATCCGACTGATCTGATCGTTGAATGTCAACCTAGGTCTCCCTGGGTACCTACATCCATCTGTCATTCTTTCCATATGACCGAACCAGCGGAACATGCTCTTTCACATTTTAACAACAACACTTTCTTTTAATCCCACTCTTTCCCGGATCTCACTGTTACGAATGCGGTCAGCGAGCGTTACACCACAGGTTTATTAAAAAAAATGTTTTTATCAATCTTCGAACAAAAACAACCATGCCTAGAATTAAGTAATAGGCTATCAAAAGGTTTGCCAGCTTTTACATTGTTGGTCTGACTGTCTTCGACTCGCCGTAGATTGTATCTTTGCAATACGGATTTAAAGATACACATACATACATACATATCTTCACGCCAAGTCCCTTACGGGGTAGGCAGAGAGTATCGAGTGCCAGTCCTCACGATCCTGACAAACCTGTATAGCTTCCTTCACATTCATTACCCTTTTCATACAAACATGCCGGTTTCGGAGACTCTTGACACCACCTTCGGATAATATCCGAGTGATCTCATCGTGGAATGTCAACCTAGGTCCCCTGGGTACCTACATCCATCTGTCATTCTTTCCATATGACCGAACCAGCGGAGCATGCCCTTTCACATTTTAACAACAACACTTTCTTTCAATCCCACTCTTTCCCGGATCTCACTGTTACAAATGCGGTCAGCGAGCGTTACACCACCGATTTAATAAAAAAATAAATGTTTTTATCAATTTTCGAACAAAAACAACCATGCCTAGAATTAAGTAATAGGCTATCAAAAGGTTTGCCAGCTTTTACATTGTTGGTCTGACTGTCTTCGACTCGCCGCAGATTGTATCTTTGCAATGCGGATTTAAAGATAGTAGGTATAGCAGAGTACTGTAGAAGGAGAACAAACGTAAACGTTGTATCTTAGAATGTTAAGTAATTGTTCTCAGCTTAATGTAATGAAATACGTGGTCGCGACGTTCAATTTGTTTAATTGCAAGCTGCTGGGTGGGATTTTATTGCTACAAGGCACGTGCTAAAGGAATTGTGTTCTAGTGAGAGCTGCCAGAGTAAACCTCGCCGGGCTTCACTAATGTGGAGTTTACGGAAGGCTTCAGTTTCATGAACACGTCGAGTATTATGGTTGGCTTATAAAATTAATAGAATTTACACTTTTCACACTCGGCCCTCGGTAGGACTTCTTTATACTTGTTATTCACTACACACTTTAACCAATTGGTTTCAACTGTTACATCTAAGAACAGTACAGTAGTTCTACTTAAATTATGCGTTTCGCTTATATTCGTCACGCTTCGGAAATCTGAATTTATTTTAAATTTATCTATATAGAGTTGTTATTGCACATAATTAATCATTTCGCATGAAGTTAGATTAGGTCAGCCAATTTCAAAATAATAGTATAATATAATTTAAATAGTAGAACTGTATTTTTTATTTATTATGAATGTGCAGCATACAAATTTTCCTCAATTTTTAGTGGTATGTCTTTCATTTTTACTTTTAAGTAGCTTATTTTAAATTTTTATTAGACAAGAGATTAATTTGTTTCATAACTTTAAGGTTAGGGATTATATAGGTACACTTTTTTATTTGTCAATGATATTTTTCTTTAGCGGATTCAAGCAATATTTTATTTTTAAAGATTCTGGCAAATATCATTAAAGAGTTGTTGTACCTTGTAGTCGTCGTTGTTGTAGTTTTATATGACGTCATAATATTCAACCTTTCAGTAAATACGAAGATTTTTTCAAGTTGTGAATAAGCTACATATCTTCACGCCAAGTACCTTACGTAAGTAATAAGTAATAATATAATTATAGCTTAGTAATAAACTATCATTTTAATTATTAAATTTTTCTGTTTTTTTATGTCTTAAATTGATAATTATCCTATTTTGTAAATACTTAATTTGATTTAGGCGAAGTTAAAGATAATGCTGTCATATTTCAATCCACTTGGTAAAAATCAGCAAGAGATTTTATTAATATTTTTTTGCAAAAAAATGGCCTCTGTCGCCTCTGTGGTCTAACGGTCCGGGTGTTGGACTTGACTGCATGATGTCCCGGGTTCGAATCCCGGGTCGGCCAACAAAAAGAAAATTGGATTTTTCAAATTTAGTAATTAAAAAAAAAGTTGGTCGGGATTGGAAATGTGCCCGGTTGGCGATAGGCTTGCCACCTATCACATTGTGGGACTTAGTGTCTTCGGCTAGTCGTGGGTGCCCTGGTTGTGCCTCTGCCTACCTCTTCGGGGATATGGGCGTGAAGATACTTTTTTTAAAAAAAATGGCCTAAAATTGATCTTAATCTGATAGGTACATTTTTAATATAAGTGTTTTTTCCCAGTTAAAAGTATTGTTTTTGTTTTTTTTCTTTGGCATAGGCAGGTGTTAGCATTTACCGTTTATTTAGTCAAGTTAAAATTCCCATCGAATTACCCGATTTAACCAAATCGGTCTAAAATTATTTAAAATCAGTCAATAGTCGTCAAAGAATGTCAATGTCTTGAATAAAGCGGTGGTCTCCTTACCCTAGCTCATTTAGTGAGATTTGGCGTGAGCTAAGAAATACACAACATACTAATTACTTAATTTATGCACTTAAATTGAACAAAATGCAACCAAAGTTAACTAATTTTACGCAATAAGTACACGAAGTTCAATAATTATTTTGTTTTCCTCGTTGGCGCAAAAACTCCAAATTTAAATTTAAAACTTTAAAATATCTTAAAAATATTCATTATTTCCAGTTATATTTTTTATTATGAAGACATGTATATATGTACAGCACCAATAATACTACTAACAAAAGTGCGTAAAGTTCTGTTAGATAAATGTTCCCGGAATCAACAGCTAGTTCTCTTATACCTCGATGCCTGATATAGCAGTCATCCATGGCCAGTAATAACTGATTATGATCCCATGTATCGAATGATCAACGCTATTCTATGATCAACCTGCGGTCCGCCGAATAACGAAAAGGTTAAAGCTGACAAACTGAACTAGACCTCTGGTGGTAGGGTGCAGGAACATTCTCAGGTAGGTGAGATCCATCGATTTAATTATTACTGTCTTCAAAGGTACTGTCGTCCTTGGTCCAGAAGATAAATAAGCAGGTAGATTTGAATAATACACAGCGATTTTATTATATTCGAATAAATATAAAATCCATGGTTATAGTTAATGATTTATCATCAGGAGAGACGTATGCTTCTTTGCTGTTTTTACTACATAGTGTAAAAAAGTTGCTTTCATTGTCCCTACGTCCCATTGTATGCTTAAATCTTTAAAACTGCGAATCTTATTGCGTTTTTTAACAGATAAAGTGATAGAGGAAGGTTTATATGTATATTTTATGCCCGTGCAAAGCCGGGGCAGTTCACTAGTGTTATATAAAAAATACTAAAAGCATGTGAATTCCAAAATGAAATATGAAATAAAAGAATTCGGAAATAAATAATAGAAAAAAAAACGATAACTGGCGAGGATCCGGTTACGCATTCCAATCAAAGATGTCGAAAATTCGGGAAGCTTGCGGAGATCAGTCGCATGAAAGGCGACAAATTCCAATTTTCCCAAACGTTTCCGATACGGAGATGATTGGATTGTCTGCCCCTGACTGAAAAGACATTGGGAATCAAAAACTTGCGCTCACAAAACAATAATACGATGGCAATTGATATAAATTGCTTTTTTGGAATCGTATTTTCGTAAATATTTAGATCCACGTCTAATGCATTTATATGAGTTTTTTTCTAGATACACTAGCCCATGACTTTATAATCATATAATGGTTTTTCGTCCCCTGCTATAGTCGTTATAGGTTGATTTAAAATCGCGAGCGACTCATATTTTCATAATTGTCATCAGCACGAATCAGACCCCCTCTTCGTGCGTACTCATAAATCAAAATCACAGTCAATATCAAAAACTATCTTTTTTTTATATTATAGGAAGGCAAACAAGCAGACGGATTTCCTGATGGTAAGAAATTCCCGCCGCCTAGAGACACCAAAGGTGGTAATGGTGCGTTGCCAACCTGAGGCCGGGATGTTAGGCCTT
>NJDC01000309.1:78268-108162 GCA_002245475.1 Calephelis virginiensis | reverse complement strand
TCTGACTCGATTGTTAATTAAATTTTGTTCGGAAGTTAAAAGTACCTTCTTTTAAATTGGTAAAACACAGGTAATAGGAAAAAAAGATCATAATGACCTTTAGCTAAAATATAATTACAAGTCGTTAGTAGGAATTTTTTTATGAATATTTAAATTATTTAAATATTTAAAACTATTGCTAGTAATGATATTTTCAACACAAAGGCTATTTATTATAAGCATTTGTACAGAGATTTATCTTAAAAATAAATATCTTATTTTGCTATATTTCCCCAGCAGAGTCACTTTCGATGCGAATTCTTTCATGGTCTATTACTATCATACGCGTTGGGTACACAAGATACCCGTATAATCGAGCCTAGTAAAACTGCAAATATCGGCTTCTACTATTTCATTACGTCAGACACAAAGTCGCGATTTAATAATTCTTTTTTCTATTGATAGATGATTCCGAGGTGGTCCCATATTTAAAAAAAATATCTTCACGCCCGTATCCCCGAATAGGTAGGCAGAGGCACAACCAGGGCACCCACGACTAGCCGAAGACACTAAGTCCCACAATGTGATAGGTGGTAAGCCAACTGGGCACATATCCAATCCCGAGCAACTTTTTTTTATAAGAAAATTGCAAAAATCCAATTTTCTTTTTGTTGCCCGACCCGGGATTTGAACCCGGGACCTCATACAGTCAAGTCCAACAACTAAACCGCTATAGCACAGAGGCGATCCACTGATAGATGATGCCGAGGTGGACCCATATTAACTTTATCATGATCCAACTAGTGGTTTTTGAGTTATACTTCATAATGCATGAATTTTTCATTAATATGTTGACGGCCACATCAATGATAAGTCATAGAGTTCATTACGTTCATATAAATTTTATTTTGACGATTTTGTCATTTATTTTGACGATCTCATAATCGATGAGGACGTCAAAATAAACGAAAAAATTTGTATTGGCTTTAGTTATTGACGGAGTAATCGCGTAACAAACATAAAAAAATATAACAAACAGTACCGTCGAATTGAGAACCTTCTCCTATTATAGAGTCGGTTAATAATAAATCACTATTTCACCAGCCAGTCAATTGTGCCCCGAGAAGGTCCGACTACTTTGTAAAACAGATCATCTGCCTTACTGCCAGATAGCTCGTAAAAGGCGAGCATAAGTTTACCGTCGCTAACACCGCGACATCTGACTGTATGGTAGAGTTTCGCAGCGGCTCGCCCGGATTGATATTATTTACCTATTCCTGCCGCCATAGCGTCAGTGCTTGCCGTTGACGTGTTCCATTTCGAAGAAAAACTTACTTTTGCTCGGGGCCTAACATCCCGGCCTCAGGTTGGAAATACCATTACCACCTTTGCTTGGTGCCAGAGGGAAATGTATCTGCTTGTTTGCCTTCCAATGTCATAAAAAATATGTATTTGCCAGTGTGGCTCTGCTGCAGGTTATGACACAAAATAGTCGTTTTGATAACGCTACGACATCTAGTGGTGATTGGCACTCTCACAGTTTAACTTGTAACTCGCAAGATGTCACTACTTGAATCATGCGTTAGCGCTTGTAATTATTAAAAAACAAAAATTATTTTTACTACTTTTATTCTACGTACCTATATATATTTTTAAATCATTAATACAGCAGATTTTCTGATAGTATGTTTCTATACAGAAAGCAAAAATGGTTATAATATTTCCTTTTGTGTAAGAAAGTTTACCAGCGACCACAATCCCTAAAACTACATCTGCAGCAATGAATAAGTACCATTACGTGGCATAGATATTAGATTCCAAGACATTTTAGTAGGAAAATTAATTAGATATTTTAACATGACAATGTATAACACCTGCATGACAGCAGATGAAGGATAAAGCAGTAGCAACAGCCTCTGGTAGTGTACACCTCTCAAGCACCTACTCGTATTCATCAGACACGTGAACAAACTTTGAAAGTTTATTGAAATGCATCCCTGCACAACGAATGCGAATCACACCGAACCTACTTTACTAATAGTAACTAAATTTGACAGGATGATACTTTATATTCCAAAAAGGTTACTCTTAAGAGTTTATAACAGTTTTTGTTGCACCGGGTTAAAAGTCAAATTGTAAATAAGGCTGAAACTTATTCATTAATGTGTAGTTCAATTTTATTTATTCTTTTTTTTTTGTTTTGCAGCACATGCTTCAAATATTATCCCTGTAGTTTTTCGAAGATATGAGTTTCGTAGATTAGAAATTACAGACATAACAGCACTGAGAATAAAGTGACTAAATGAATTAAATTTCGGATGTATAGAAACATTTGAATGTACAGGTCATCGCTAGTGCTTGCATATTGTAATAAACTCCAAGAATACTAATATTATAAATGCGCAAATTTGTCTGTCTATTGCGGTTTGTGTCAAATTACTTATTTCAGTCGGGTTAGCGTTAACTGCAGACAATCGCAAACGAAGTTGCGGGTACAGATAGTTTATCATATACACATACAACTCAAAGTGTACAAGTAGGTATATATTTAAATTTCATCGAGAAAAAAGATGGTTGAAGTTTTTTCATAATTATTGTATTTCGTATTTATATTGGGTGAAATTAGTCAACTTAGGTGGCATTTTGTACAATTTGGTACAGTGACAGTGCACAAATTAAATAATCATGAAGAAGTTAGCGTATCGTGTATTTCCTCGTTGCCGCCAAACTTCACTATATGAGTTTGAGTAATGAGGAAGCCGCTGTACCCAAGACCCTGACAGGACTTATTGACGATTTATGACTATTTATAATTATTGAATCCCGATTTTGGTGAATTTGACGCAAATTTCTATTTGACTAATTGCAAAATACCAAAACCTAAAGAAAGAAAGAAAAGAAATTCTGTATTTGTAAACTTTTACCATTACAAATACATGTTTTTGTAAAATGTGTATTTGGCGTGGCACCCCGCGCTAAGTCCATGTTGCGGCCCACAGTTACGAAAGAGGAAAGTAAGAACGATGTTAATGATGTGAATAGAGGGCGAATGACATTATGATGCTAATGATTTGTACAACAAATACCAGAGGCGCCAATTTCCATACTTGACGATTTTAAAGTTGAGTTGCCACTATTGTATTAACTCTAGTCTTTGGTACTCAGTAAAAAAAATCAGGAGATAGGCCGCCCGATCGTGCTGTGTAATGCTATGCACCTCGATCCGATGCGCTCCGCTCCGTCCAAATGTTCGTTATCTTTTAAAATCATACCTAGTGTAAATATGTAAATAAAACCATATGTTTTCTCGATGTTGCAATATCACACTCAATGAGCTCAACTTTCTAATAAGGATTCTTCCACTTTTCCCAAAACCCTAACATGACTGAATATGACAGATTACCGCTTGTTTTGAATAATTTAAGCCCGATGTTACAAAATCAGGTAACGCCTACCTCGATGCAAATCATTTAAAGTTGATTAATGGTAGACGCTTATGCCTGTGGCAAAAAATAAAAAATGTTCATACAGAAACATTTAATACTAATTAACATCACATTTCTGCACCGTTTCTAAATTTAAATCAGTTTAAAATTTCGTTCCATTTTTGAATTGTCGTATTTGTTTTTTTTTTTCTTAATGCCTGAGCTCCAGCCCCGGTAATTGGATCCGAGGCGTTTGGAGCTCCGTGAAATTACTAATCCGACTAATTCTGACAGTCATATGTCACTTGGTAACGACCGCGTCGGCAGCTATTATAATTTATAAGGCCTACCGTTTATGCCCGGTTCCTGTACTTAAGAAACGAATCGTTTTGCGTAAGGATTATTATTTTTTGTAAATCTTTGTGTAGCCTAAAAACTGAAAAAAAAACCGATTACGATTTCATTGTAATCTTATAATAACTGTAAAATAGTATATTATATACACTGTAAATATTTTGAAAAAGGTGCCGAGGACTAAAAATAGGCAAAAAACATATGGTTAGAATTTTTGTAAGTCTGTCTGTATCATGACCGCGATTCACGAGTCTACCGAACCGATCTTTACAAAATTTGGCTGTTTAGCACTTTGTTCCTAGGATGATTATGAAATACCTGTCTACTTTTACCCCATTCAAACTCCCAAACCGCTTTAACAAACAGTCAAAATATCCGGCTATAATTCCGCCAATAATATTATAGTCCCATTTAATTTATTCGGTATTTGGTAAGCGTTGGATAATAATTAACTGATTATTAAGTTTAAAGTGTTCACTAAATGTACCAAAAATATGTCAAAGTTCAGGTCACACAATATACAGTATAATAACAGAGAGCATGAGCATTAAGAAGAAATTTATGATAATCCCACCTGAGCTGAGATCGACACAGATCGTCACTAAATCTGACACAGAAAATTGATAGTCATGCGAGTTTAGTCGATTGATATTATTAAATGCAAAATGTGTGGTACATAACAAAGAAAAGAAAAATCTTCACATTAAAGAGAAAACTAATCAACCTCAAATGGGTTAAGCTAAGATAGATGCTAAACCTGCTACTTCTATTAATCTTCTCAAGATATATACAAGGTTATATCTATAGCACCAGCTATATTTTGAGAAATGGTTTGGAATCGATATCACTTTCGATCTATGAAAAACTAAAAAATAATATAATAAAATTTTTATCCGACGTAAAACACAAGATGCGTATTTATAACATAAACAAAGCATAAAACTGGTTCCAACTGACCGCAGTCTCATTCGCAGGCTGGTGACGTTATCACTCGTATTAATAGGTATGACATATTGTGACAACAAGTGAAGCATTTTTGCGGACTGTTTTAAATGAATGTTAATAAAAGTAAATATAACAATTTGGCAATAATATTTTAAACCTACACCCCCTTGATTTATAAATGGCCTATTCTTTCAAAGTTACCCTGTATAAACCTATCAATTTTATTGCAAAGTGAATTAATATGCGATTTCCAATTACAAAATTTATAAATTTTTACTCGTAGAAAGTTAGTAGGATCTACATTTAATGTAGCGGTATTATTTAAAAATACATCTGATTTTTTAGTCCTTCTATATTGTGCTTAAAATTCAACTAGCTTTGACTACGTAAGATTGTTTCTTTTAAAATTGTTTTGATTTTACCATTTAGCCACTTTACTTAACTGCATCACTTTCATAACTAAATCCTTTTCATTTCTGCACTTTACAAGAAAAGAGCGTACTCATTCCTTAAAGGTCGGCAACGCATCTGTGATACTCCTGGTGTTGCGGATGTCCGTGGGCGGAGGTTATCACTTTCCATCAGGTGACCCACTTGCTCGTTTGCCTCGTCTTCTATAAGAAAATCAGCAAATAAGATTGATTCATGATTTTAAATGTCTTTAGAACCATTTTAATTAATTATCTTTGATAGCATATCTATTACTAATATTGCTAATCGATTATAATATGTTAGTTAATAATTACATTTTTATAATTGAATAACATCATTAATTAGTATTTTTTACCGTCATATTAATGTTAGTGATAATTATTTGAATTATACGTATTTTTTAATTTTACTGGTTTAGGTCATTTGCTATTGCAGTTTCCGTGATAGGTACTAGATGTTTTGGTGGGTTTTACAATATAGTAAGTTTTATTCTATAAATATTTCGTCAATTTATGTTTATACTTATAGTCAGAGTAACTGAGTATTTATGTAAAAACAAGAAAAAACCTCAAATTTGTTAGTTAGCTTGAACATGTAAATAAGAAAAAGACATTGGATTAATTCATATTAATACAGGAACATAGCTACTTTTTAATAAGATCAGACAAACGTTTGTCGCGTTGGGATGTGACGGACCCATCATTAGTTAATAAGCTAGTTTAGGCTCATTCACGCATACATGTTGCACGATAGGCAGAGTGCTGTACAGCAGTTCTTCCGTATTAGTAACAGTAACGTGTTACGTTGGTTTCCGCAATCTGTGTTCCGGGCTGGGGTTAGAGCAGTAGTACCTTAAGATACCAAAGCACCTGTAGCAGACGGTTGCTTCCTACCGCAAAAAAACGCATTTGTATACAAAGACAAAGGTCACCAATCGCAAATCATCATTTGATATCTACTCTTATAACGAGTATGACTAGCGCGTACCTATCTTAGTTAGTCCATTACACGAAATACTTGCTTTGTTTGGAAAATCCAATTTCGCATTCGTCTATAACACATGACGCGCACGAAAAAGCCAACCCCGACAAAGCCTTCATAAAGTCCCCAAGTAATTCATAAACTGGTATGTGCCATTCCGTTTGCACCCTCCCTCTTAGGGTTGTCGCTACAATCTTAATGAATCTATAATAAATCTATATACTAGGTGGTCGAGTTTCGCAGCGACTCACTCGGATTGGCACCACCGCCTTACCTATTCCTGCCGCCATAACGGTGACGTGACGTAATGACGTGTTCCGATTTGGATAGTGAGGTAGCCGGTAAACTTACTTTTGCTCAAGGCCTAATATCCCGGCCTCAGGTTGGCAACGCACCATTACCATCTTTGATTTGACTTCCAATATCATAAAGAAATACATCCCATAAAATTTAAATATATTCGTGAAATGACTTTGATAAGAGGAGTTTCTCCACTTATTGATTCCGTCTATTTTTGGTGTTTGGAATGAATTTATTTAGAAAATAAACATATAAGGGGTGGCCTTACTCTACTATTTGCATAAACATCCAGACTTAACATGTTTGCTACACATAAAATTAATGGAAGAACGTACCTAACTATTTAAGAATAACTGCTATTGAAAAGTGGAAAAGCTAGTGGACAATAGGGACGTCACACCTCGACGTTGAAACTGACGGAAACTGCCGCCTGCCGATTGTGACAACCCTACTCCATGACATCGGCCTATTAATTTTTACGAGTCATTTAATTCTTTAACCTGGCGGAATCGATTTATAACAGTTTTATCGCCGGTCGCGATTTAACGCGAGCTGTAAACCTTCTGTCAGTCGACAGTCTCGAATAGCGCCTCGCATGCCATTGAGTACTACCGGTGGGTCTTGCTAATTGGATTTCCTACCTTATTTACCGCGAAAAGACGTATTTATGGTTCATTTGCTAGCGAGAAACCGCTTTAGGGCTTCGCTTTTATGTGACCTGGTAAAGGTTTTTATGGTAATAGAGTAGAAAATGAAAAAAATACACTAGTGGAGTTTACGATGTGTTCAGTAAACACCTTGATAAAGTATTCTTTATCGACTTAATTACAAAGAAATATTTACCTAATATATCTTTTTAATTAAGACTAACGGACAAGAGGAAGATGTTGTACGTACAGTAGTACTATTTAAAATATGCGCTTCGGCTATATTCGTCTAGCTTCGGAAATCCGTATGTATTTTAAATATCTATATATAGAGTTGTTATTACACATGATTAATTATTTCGCAAAATTTTTACCATTACCACCTTTGGTGTACCTAGGCAGCGTGAATTTCTTACCATCAACTAATCCGCCGCTTGTTTACTTTCCAATATTATAAAAAAAACATCAACGGCAGCGCAACATTATGGTAGCAGGAATAGATAAGGCAGTGGTACCAATCAAACCAAAACTTGACCACATAATGGTATGTCACAGTATTAACGACGATAACACTATGCTCACCTTTTAACAGCTGCTTGGCAGGATGGCTGGTAATCTATTCTGCAAGGGAGCCTGGACTAATACGAAGGAGAAGTTATTCAATTTAATACCTCCTACTGAGTTCCACATGCGGACATTGCGCCAAAAATTCTAAATTTCACTTCTACCATCTTATCGTCGTTCATCAACTGTGTGCTTTCACAAACATGTTTTGCCTCGCACTACACAATTCTGTATCTATTACCAGCGCCAGTGTTTCCGAAACATTACGACTTAAAGACCTTCAAGACAACAGCTTACTCGTCTTTATAAGGACGGCGACGAAGCTGTTGGATACAGTACACATTCACACACAAACTCGCGACACCGCCGCCGCCGGGGGCGGCGAAGACCCTTGTTCCGCCCTGGACGGAACAAAGCCACAATATCCTCCGCCGAAACGAACCAAGATCCCACCCTAAGCCGAGGTACGGTCTCACAGGAGACACCCTTAGGGAGGGGGGTCCCAGGCCCCATCCAAAATTACATCTCTGGCTGAGCACTCTGCTCGCCCACTAGCCCGGTGACGTTGTTAAAGTCAATAGACGTACACAACAGTAGTCATTTCGAAAAAAAAAAATGTTGGATCCCTGGTGTTACAGCTATTCGTGGGCATCGATCACTTTCTATCAGGTGAACTGCTTGCTCGTTTACCACCTTTTTTATAAAAAAGTAGGAAGTTCGAAGGCTGACTATCGATAAACAAACGCAGAAAATACAAAATATACCTACCATTGACATTACACGAGAATTATTGTCGCTAAAAGACTTTGATAATTTCTTCATTACGGTTTTAAGTAAAAATTGTTATACGCACACCCTGTAAACGAAGAAGATAGATTTACTATAGTCAAAATTAAATATGTGGATACGCGGATATATTTTGTATTAAATGTATATTTATTTAACACTAACAAACTTTACACGCCCTTTCGACAGCGTAAAATAATTACAACGGCCAGCAGCTTTAATTAACTTCAACATGATTTTTATACACATTCATCTATCAATAATGTCATTCAATTTTTGAGTTATGATATGAAATTTTATGAAAATCAGTTCAGTTTAATCGTGAAAACGTTAAAGGCAAACATAATTTCGCATTTACAATATTAGTAAATATTCAGGACATCGTATATATCGGCTGGTCGATTTGAAGTCGTTATAATAATGTTAAAGTAGGGATACTGACCGTGCTAGTACTATAATAGTCAAAACAAACAAACTAAGCGATAATACACACGTACATTGTTATTTGCAAACCGCTGACTTTTGAACAAAGCACGCCATTAGCTGCCGATTATGGCTAATTGACTAGAAACACTATTCTATGAATTTGCAGCAATGGTTATAGCATCAACTCAGTAATAGACAATTCAAACTTTGAATTATTTGAAATTTTCGTTTTTCATTTTCTGATGTATGACCAGCTGCCTATATACATTAAAGGTATTTAGCAGCGTTGTCAACCTGAGGCTGGGCTATTTACTTAACTTCTGTTTTTTTTAGTATTTGTGTGTGTTTATTATTAAACTATACACTGGGACACTTCCATTGAACAGGACACTAAAATTGTTTATTTCGGTTATGTACAGCAACATATATTGAAGATTTCTTACACAGACGCATTACTTTTTTATCTGAGAGGTCAGCATACAAGCACTTTAATGGTAAGAGATAACCTCGGCCTATAGACACCATAGATGTTACAGGTGCGCCGCTGCCCTGTAGCCGGGATGTCAAGCCTATTGTGCTAGTATATCGGCTACCCTGCCCTCCGGACCGGAATATGTCAGAGTCATCTTAACGGCTGAAGGCAGGAATAGGTAAGGCGGTGGATCTCTTCCCAAGTAGCTGCACAGCACTTTTCCACCTGTGGTCTTTTTAATGATCACTAGAGCTTCCTAGTAGAGAGGCAGAGGTCTATTGTACTCAACGAACCTAATTTTTTAAGATGTTATAAACTGTTTTAATATAATTGGAATAGGTATGCTATTTCTATTCCACGAATTGTATGAATTTTATTGAAAAACTAACTGTGTTTGACGACGTCCACGTGGAATTTAATAAAAAAGATCTTTATTTTTTTACATCAGTTGCTTTTACAAAAGTAGCCCAAGTTAGTCCTTATTACATCCCGTCAACATGGGCCCAGCTGTTCCAGAGATTTGCCGGAACAAACAGACTAACCGACAAAATTTGTAATAACTGTTATTCTGGTACACACATTCCTATGCATGTAGAAAAAAGCGGTTATCTACATAACATTACAAACAGACACTCCATTTTTATTAATAGGTGTAGATGTATAGATGAAGTACGGTGCGGTTTACCAGAGTCTATCCGTAAGTAAAGTCATATCCCTACGTCAACCGCTTAATGTAAGAAGAGGAATAGGTTCTATCATTGTAACTTTTCAATCTTTTATCATCAGCATCTTTTTACCACCTCGTCACTCGTCATAGCCTATGGTGCGATTAATAAATATTAAATAAATAAATATCCCTGGACAAGTCACACAAATTGAATCTAACTCCAAAGTAAGCAAATTATATGCTTGTGTTATGGGTGTTAGTAAAAAAAAATACATAGAAATACTTAAATAGATACCTGAATAAATTTAATAAACACCCAGACCCGGAAATGCAGACATCTAAATATTCATCACGCAAATGCCTGCCCTCGTTGGGAATCAAACCTGAGCCCCGCGATTGAACGGTGTAGTTAGGCGTGTAACTGCGATGCTTGCAACATATTAGCCACAGGTCGCGTGGATAATATGTTGCTAGCATCGCGGTTTTTACAACTTCACTGGACTATACCTGTCATAGATAAGACAATGTCATAGATAAGATAATGGAACTAACTTCAAGACTAGTGACTCATTTTTACCTGAGAGTTATAACATGTAATCATTCAACAGATATTTTAAAAATCATTTCAAAGTATGATGAATACTTTAAATCTGAATAAGTACTTAATATTAAGTATTGTATTTTCATCTGCTTGCCTCTCTGTGACACGAATATTTCCTACAAATTCTTGTTCATATAATCCGTCAAGTTTTGTTTCCCATTGACATCAGAAACTCTCCTTATAAGATGACGTTTAACCATGCTTTGAGGAATCATTGTTACAATAATTGATAATTTTTATTTTGTGTACTTAAATAAATTGTAGGTAGCGTAGGTAGGAGGTAGCGCGTAGGTATGTATGTATGTTTATGGTCATATACATTTGCGTTTGATTGTTGAAATATATTATTCAAGTGAATTTTATGTATTAATACACCTCAAAAGCTTCTACAATTTTTCATTTATGATTTTTAGAATGTACATGTATATAATTCTAGCGGACTCAAAGAACTTTATATCTCTTTTTATTACAGTTTACGTTGTGCAAATGAGTGTCGTGTTTTTTCGAATTTCTTCTTCATATGAGAGGTTGAAAGACGAAATTGAAGTTGTTTTTTCCCCCTTTCACTGCAATTTTCCCGCTTTTTCTCTTTATATGATTCTTCGCCTCACAATAACCAAAACATCAACAAAATAATTAGCAAACATCAACAAAAGAATTAGCAAAGTGTAAACCACTATAATCATCTCGATTATGCACGTTTGCTGACTAGTAGATAATGCTGAATAATATTGAGTCATTTTACAGTATTTGTGCCTAAAAATAAAATTTATTTTGTACTTTCTTTCTTTCCATGCGTCATGAAATATGTGCATTGTAAAAAAAATGTTGTACAAGGTACACAGTGCGGTTTGTCTGAGTCGCCCGTGGATAAATTTCCGTCACGATCGCATAGTTCAGCGGGGGCACACGCGTGCGTTTCACTCGTAAATCAACAAGCCTGCATTCACTTTGCATACCCAGCTATTAGCACAGACTACTGCGTTTTTCAACGATCAATGTCTTCTACATGGATAAAGCATGAGGGATCTAAAAACGGCTCGTTTATTGTTTAGCAAAATTCAAGTAATATTTTAAAAAATATTTGACTCGTGGTTAGAGATACCTGTTGCCATAAACCCGATCAAAAGATTGTAACATCTTTAGTATCTACATACGATAGCACAAACAAAAGGTGAACTTAAGGCTATACCCATTCTCTCCCAATCAACCTTTAGGCTAACAGAGATCAATTGTGTAAGTATCAAATATTAAAATAAAAACAAAGTATAAAATATGAATTTTACGGATAGACTTACTTATTTACACAACAAATTATAAAATATAATAATACAAAAACATGTGACTAGAAAATATTGTACTACCTTAAACCACGAATCTTATTATATATCTACACCTAAAAATGAATAACCATTTCTTTTGGTCATCGAGTCAGACCTTAACTAATGAACTAGGTTTGCTAATTCTTTTTTTACTGTGCTAGTTATAGTCAAGATCTTTAGGGAAAACATTCAGGTAGGATAACGTCTGTCGGCTCAGCTAGTAAATATATAAATATTCTTGGACAAGTTACCTAAATTAAATCTGACCCTAAAGTAAGCTAATTATATGCTTATATTATTGGTGTAAGTCGATGATTGAGAGGTACTTAAAAAGATGCCAGAATAAATTTAATAAACACCTAGACCCAAAAATGTAGAAATCTAAATGTTCATCACATACTTAAATGCCTGCCTACGTCGGAATCAAAACTGGATCTCACGGATGGTTGTTGGAGTTAGGCGTAAATACTCGCTAAAATTCAAACAGTAGTAACTATTTATTTTAAACTAGATGTTGCCCGCGTGGTTAATGACACACGAACTTTTTTCGGGATAAGAACTATCCCATGTGTTAATCCAAGTTACCCTTCATGTGTGTGTGCCAAGTTAAATTAAAATCGTTTTAACAGTATTTGCGTGAAGAAGTAACAAACAAACAAACATATAAACTTTCGCTTCTAAAAAAATATTAGGATTAGGATATCATCAAAACGTAAGCTCAAAGCTATTATTATACCAGTTTATTCCTTACATAGAAACACGGGATCCTGGATCCGCTTGTCTACTCTTATTACTCCATTTCGCTTGCTCTTCATCCATTTGTAAAAGTAAGTTCATTAGCACTCATGTGTTTATCAGTTTTTAGAGTTTAATCAGAGATTTATATTAAGGCGTTTTTCTTTTCAGAAAACGCTTTATCTATCAGATTATATTGATCAAACGTTTCTGGTATTAAATTTTAAAAGCCGACAAAAACAAGCTTGTTAGCTAGTGTAAATATTTTTTGACGAACGTCACATGTTCAGCAATAATGCTTGATCTCTGAGCATTTCCAATTTGTTGCGAAAATTGGCTAACAAAGCGGATTTTGATATTTTTATTTAACAGTGCCAATTGTTAGGCTGCTTTTAATTTGGACGGGAAAAGTATTAACGGTTTCATAAACTTTGTTAGTAGAAATTAAACCAAATCAACAAGAAACAGCATCTTTACGCCCGTATCGCTAAGAAGGTAGACAGAGATACAACCTGAGTATCCAGTACGTTATTATACACGTATCGCCTCTGTTTTCCTATGGTGCGGTGATGGCGTTGACTATATGAGTTCTCAGGATCGATTCCCGAGTGTGGTATTTTAACAACTACGTTTGGCTATGCCCCCTGTTCTTAACTAAACTCTCTCTCTAAAAAGGTTTGAACATTTTTGATTTTTGATAATTAGCAGCAATAATTGAAATTTGAAAAGAAAAAAAGTAGGAAACTTCACGCCCGCTTCCTTGAAGATTTAGGCAAAGGTACGAGTAGCACAGAACCTACGAGGAGTCGATGGCAAACCTATTGCCAACCGAGCATATAGTCAATCTAGCAAAATGTTTTTTTGAAGAAAATAAAAAAGCACATTTTCTTTTTCTCAGAGCTCATAAAGTTAGATGCAACATCGACCTATAAGACCACAGAGGCTAGGAAAATAATAGTAACCTAACCATAAAATCACTTAAACGATAATAGGGCATGTGAAATGGAACATGGCGGAAACATCGGTTTACTCTGCATGCGGGGGAATCATAAATCAATCGGATCACCATTAGTAATGCCTCATAGATACTGCACTCCGTAGTCCTTAGCCCTTCAATAACTTTTTTTGTAGCATTAGCGTTTGCATCTGCCATTAGACAACTTTTAGTTTTGCAACAACTTTTATTTAGTAAAATCACGCTTAAATTACGAGTATTCAAAAACAATAACAATCTTTGCGCCTATATCCCCAAAAAGGCAGACGCACAACCAAGACAACCACGAGTCACGACTAGCCGAAATCACGAAGTCTCGCAATGTAAAATTATTCCAAATTGGTCATAAGTCGTCTCACAAAGTCATGTGTCAGGGACTTGAGTAAAGCCTTCTTGTGACTTGACAAACGCCTTGTACGTTTCTATATTGCAAACTCATCTCTTCTATCTAGAATAACTTTTTGCATCAAAATACTAAAATCTGAGGCGATCAGCTCACCGATTCATAAAGCATATAAAACATCAATATAAGTATGATTACCTTGCTGCCACATATTTTCAGTCAGCTCACAAAATGTGAACAAACCCAGAGCCCAAAAGCTTAATCATTCATGTTGAGCTTGAGAAGCTTGCAACATTTGCCAAGTAAAAAATAGCGTGCAAATATCTCTTTATATTTCCCAATTTACCTTTATGACAATTATTCTACACAAAATGTTATTATTATTAGCTTATTTAGAATACTTAAAATCTTGGAATTTAAGTTTCTACTTTTCACTGACAAAATATCAACCGAAAGAACTTGACAGTAATAAACTACTGCATTGACGTATTCGAATATCATAAACGCCAGTTTCAACGTAAAAAGGCCAAAACACTCGCAAAATAGCCGTAATACGTCTGTTCGGGCCATATTACACTTTATGGCATCGAACACCTTAACTTGCGTTAGCAACTAGATTTTCACGCTCGTCGCCACTAGTTAAGGCAGTATTGCACATGACAGGGTAGAGCGCGGTACTAACTTTACATTACCTATCCATTGCATTCTATCATAACTATTTTTGACAATACATATTTTATATCAAAATATCTGCATTTTGAAATTGTAGGAAAACCCCCTACAACGTCAACAAAATTGTCATGTTTACACCGAGTTTAGCGTTTTTGCCAAAACACTAGCAAATACAGTTTTCTGTAGTGACCACTAGAGGCGCTTTTCAAAAGCCCATATAAATTTGAGTTAAAAACGTAAACGCGATGGTAAGTGAAAACTACATGTGGCCAATACACTCAGGGCTCTCGTTTGTGGAGTGTATACTAAACGCCTTGTCCGTTTGTATATTGCAAACCCATCTCTTTTATCAAAATACTAAAATCTGAGACGATCGTCTTACGGCCAATGTTAATAATGTATCTCAATCTAATGGATTTCAAGCAATCTAGATAGCTGCGTATTCGGCGGCCTATCCCATACCTAATTGCCATATTTATCCTATCTACAGATATGTTATTGGCAAGCGATAACATAAAAATCGATCAAAATATCTATCTTAGACAGCAAGTTTTGGATTAGGATTGATTACCAATATTGGCGAACCAATATTGGGGGAATCACACTCTATAATACCACACAAATATTAAACATTTACTTAGCAAATGCGACCATATTTTTTACCCTACCCTCCCCACCAGATTACGAAAGTGTCGTTACGGCAGCAGGAAAAAATATGGTGTCGGATACCTTCCCGGGCAAGTTGCTGCACAACTCTGAGGGTAAGAGAAAATCATGGAATAGAGAATTTCGGTTTGATGAAAAATATCGGCACTACATGTTATACATACATGTTATAGATACGTTGCTGTGTTTTGGTCGAAGTGTTAGGCCTAATGGTCAAATATTACATTATTTTCTGAAACAATTATAATTGCGATAGAAATAGGTAGGCCACCGCCTGTAACCTGTAGCTGTAAATATATGTTTATTTTGCAGAACTTGCAGGCGCATTTAGAGACGTCAATTGTCTTTAATCAGTCATCGTTTTCCCCGTGTTAGTCCGGGCTTCTTTGCAGAATAGACCATCTGCCTTCCTATCAAGCAGCTCGTGAAAGGCCAGTATAGGCTTATCGTCATTAGCATCGTGACATGTGACGATGCTAGTGACAGAAAGTGGTAAAGGTGGTAGAGTTTCGAAGCACTTGCCCGGATTGGTACCACCGCCTTACCTATTCCTGCCGCCAAAACATCAATGCTTGCCATTGACGTGTTCCAGTTTGGAGGATAATGTAGCCAGTATATTTACTTTAGTTCTAAGCCTAACATCCTGGCCTCAGCTGGCAACGATGAATGAACTATTACCACCTTTGGTATCCCTAGGCATCGTGAATTTTTTAACATCAGGAAATCCGTCTGCTTGTTTGAATAATAAAAAATATAGTCGAGTTTTTCTACACAAAATTATGACTTAATAACAGATTAAATGATAACTGCCGACTCTGAGTGCGGCCGTTAATATCAGTAAAACAAAAATTGTATTTCACGCCAGCAAGAGCACTTATTAAACTTATTTTGAGACATCGCTATTTTCTTTCAACGCAAGTAGGCAATAGAAAGGCGACAACATATATAGTGATATCAGGGAGGTGATTATGTATCTCAATTGCCAAATCAAACTGCAAAAGTATACATCAAATGACGTCATTTGGGTTTGCTATCTCTATTGTATTTCTATTGGTCACTGGAGATAGCAAATATAAAACACGCCATTTGACAGCGATTTGATGTACACTCAACTATTTTGAGTTGGTAACTGAGTTACATAATCACCCCCTAGATCAATGTGTACACATTTCTATACACGTTTAATCTATATCTTTAAACATTGTGGTTCAAAACCATACAAGTTCTTACGTGCTGAATAATTTGACAAGTCTAAAATCTTTCATCTCTTTTCTTTTTATTTGATCTTAAAAAGACATCAGACGTCTATGATAATTATAGACGTGTTTTAGAATCGGCACCATGATCAGTAGAAATACTTTTGAATCTCGATTTTATGCAAATTAAAACTTGGAATCGAATATGTCATTTTATTTAAAGAGTTATTTCATATTTTATATTTTACACTCTTTGGTTTCCAACACATTTCTCGAAAACGCGAATGAATTTTGTGTTGTCACGTAATGTTTCCAAAAATGTAAAAAAAGTTCAGTGTACCAGGTTCAATAATTAATATATATTGGCTTCTATTCTATTTGGGCAAAGATAGGACGCTAGGCAAGGCAACGCTAGACTTTAGGGCATTTGACTTTTGGTTAACAGTAATAAGATAGAAGGTGGATGTTTTATGCTCAAATTATTTAGTTTAAGTTATACTGTAATATCCGATGTAACTAAGCTTTGTAAACTGGCATGCGAAACAGATTAAAATTTTGTAAGAATACCTGGATGGGCGAGGATATCTTCTGATCCGCTGATTATAAGTCATCTATGGCAACCAATAGTAACACGTAGATGACGTGGCAGCACATTATTGGTTGAGAAACCAATTTTAGACAGTGTCTAATAAAACATGTGCTCGACGAGTGTTTATTTTTTTGTAGTAAGACAATATTATTCTCACTTCCAATAAAATACACGCGTTTTAAACAAACAAGCATTTCTTCGAAATTAAATTAATAGGTGTGAGTACATACATACAACTCGTTACGACGGACAACAGTGTTATTATTCAATCACAGCAGTGTTGCTAATCAAAAGCGCGGCAAATATTCAAAATTTTACAAAATGGAAAAAAAAGACAAACAGCAATCAATGAAAGGAGGCCTTCAATTTCCCTCTCAGCTCTCAAATTATAATAAAATCACCTTATGCACTAACAATCAAAATGTTAATCACAAACGGCGACTCTCAGAGGCGTAAATTAACATTTAACAATGTGGTATATTTATGGTGTAACATGTATGTAGACATTTACATTGCAAGCATGGGAATCGTAAATCAATCGAAAAACCATTAGAAATGCATCATAAACTACACGCACTCATTATTTCCTAGCCCTTCGATTTCTAATTAATTTATGATGTGGAAGGTTGTGGTTTTGACGATTAAGCTTGAAACCGAAATAGGAAATACAAATTTCACAAGTTTATTGTTACGTCTTTTAACCGACCTTGAAAAGAAGTGGTTGTTAATTCGATTGTATGGTTTTTTATCCTTTTTGTGCGTTTGTTACTCTATTACTCAGCAAATAACGAACTGATTTTTATGGTTCTATTAGTAGGAAAGTGATGGATTCCAAGGTGGTTCTATGATAAATTTGTCATGATCTGACTTGTGTTTTTATAGAAGAGGAGGCAAACGAGCAAGTGGGTCACCTGATGAAAAGTGATCACAGTAAGTGATTCGAGTTATACTTAGTAATTCATATTTTTTTATGTTAATTAGGTACATATTTGATGATGTTATTTATAGTAGGCTGTTTAAAAAATGTATATGGGACCATCTCAGGATTATTGTCATGTGTCCCGTCTCCACAGAGTTAGTCATTCTTTCATGGGCCAATGTATACGCTTTTACAATAAACTTCCCTATTATACCGTTGCTGAATATCTGTCGGATAAGAGTGCTTGGGATTAAGTGCTCCTCATACCAATCTCTTACTAGTAATTATATGTAATTTGTGTAGAATAAGGAAAAAAAAGACAGCCCGCTCCGGCAAGAAACTCTTCTTGCCGGATCTTCTCAGTGTGCGGCCGCGTTCCAATCCGGTGGTAGTTTTAGTATTATGTAGAATCGTCACAAGTGCCTCTTGTAAGGTGAATGTGAATAAAAATCTATTCTATTCTATTCTACTCTATTCTGTTCTGTTCTGTTCTGGTCTGTTCTGTTCTGTTCTGTTCTGTTCTGTTCTGTTCTGTTATGTTCTGTTCTGTTCTGTTCTGTTATATTCTGTTCTGTTCTATTCTATTCTGTTCTATTCTGTTCTATTCTGTTCTATTCTGTTCTATTCTGTTCTATTCTATTCTATTCTATTCTATTCTATTCTATTCTATTCTATTCCATTCCATTCCATTCCATTCCATTCCATTCCATTCCATTCCATTCCATTCCATTCCATTCCATTCCATTCCATTCCATTCCATTCTATTCTATTCTATTCTATTCTATTCATCGGCTATCTTGCGGAAAAACAATTATAAAATCGCGACGTAGTAATTAAACAAATAGAGGCGGATTTTAGCAGTTTTACTTCATATGATTTTAAATTTAAACCATCACGTATTTATTAACGTTTTCAATAATTTAAATACAAAAATATTTTGTGAATTATAAAATAAAAATATATCGTAAGTATCCCGTATAATTAAGTAAAAATTTTAGTTTAACTATACTTAAGTTATTTTGTATACACTTAGGTTTTCTTTCAAAAAAATAGCATTCTGTTCCTACTACCACAAAACGCATAATAGAGGCCTACCATTTCGTAGGATAAAGGAACCGATAAATTCGTAGAGGCCTAAGTTAATTGAGTAACTTCCCACCCGTTTCCCCGACGAAGCTGGCACGGGTACCAGAGCATCCACGACGAGCCGAAAGGTTTACTATTCAACAACGCGAAAGCCAAACCTACCACTAACCGGATACATATTTAATCACGTAAACGTAGTTTTAATAAAAAAAAGTGATAAAACAAACACTTTGGGTTTCCTGAAATCCAACTTGGGTATCTTTTATGTAATTGAATCATGCTTTCAACACCACTACCTTATCTAAGACCAAAGAGATCTCAGGTTCAGGTTCAGGTTCTTCAGGTTCTCAGGTTTTACTTGCAAGTTGGCAACGAATTCCAAACATTTGTGGTTTTTTTATGTTATTGGAAGGCAAATAAGCAGATCGATTTCCTGATGGTAAGAAATTCACGCCGCCTAGAGACACCAAAGTTGCTAATGGTGCGTTGCCAACCTGAAGTAAAAGTAAGTTTACCAGCTACCTTATCCTCCGATTTGGAGCACGTCAACGGCAAGCGATGACATTATGGCGGCAGGAATAGGTAAGGCGGTGGTACCAATCTGTGCGAGTCGCTGCGAGACTACCACCTAGAGAGATGTCATGGTGTTAGTAACGGTACGCCTATGCTCGCCTTTTACGAGCTGCCTAACTGTCTGTGATGCATTTCTTCCCGTCAAAATATCTGCTTCTTTGCCTTACATAAAAATACACGTTCAACTATCAATCTTCGTTACATTTTTTCACAAAGACACGCCCTATTACAAAACGCGTTTTGTACACCAAACAATATATAAAATCATATTGGATACAAAAGAATCCATTTTCCTCACATGACTGATGTCGGTAAATCAATTTTCTACAACTTTCACTCAACCGCTGCGCCCTTGCTGATCCAGCTGTTTTTCACCTTCATTACACATGTCAAAATAACGATGTATAAAACGTGGCCTACATTACGGAGGGTTCTGTGTGTTTTTCAACCCCCGACGAAAAATGACGAAGTCGCAGAAGTTTACGTGTGTATGTGTGAATCTGTGGCATCATAACCTTTGAACGGATGGACTGATTTCATAGTACATACATATCTTCACGCCAAATCATTTACAAGGGAAACAGAGGCTATCGAGTGCAACATCGCACAATCCTGGCAGACCTACCTGGCTTCCTTCACATTTCCTCCTTCTCATACGAACCTTTTCATACGAATACGCAGGATTCTGAGACTCTTGATACCACATTTATCATACATTTCGACCGCATTTATCCTACTATCGTGCTTTTTCTGACATATCTAACCCTCGTTTATATACTAAGCACAAAATTATGTAAAGAAAATCGAGCATTTTGACTAAAAACCTCGCATTGAAATAGCATACCCAGCGCTTCATTCACACTGTTCCCTGCACATACTCTCCTATCTATATTAGATTTCAAAGTTGTGTTATTTGTTTAAAAGCAGAATTGATTTTTAATTACAGTTTTATAACTTCCTTTATCACAGCAAGAATCGAAAACTCGGCTCATATTGTAGGGATCCTACGTCTGTAATTATGATTACGCACTATAACATACATGTATGTAGGACTGTCGGCTTTTTCTATTACCCTAACTTAGGGTCGTACGTTCCTACATGAGATAAGTTATTCTATACCAGTATTGAAAATATAAAAGTGTATTTTTTCCTTTTATACCAAAGCTATTTCATCGATCACAATAAAAAATATTGTCACTTAGAATGAGGTCATACCTTGGTGAGAAATCTCAATAAATTTCCACGGATTCACGGGTAAAGCAGGGGCGAATGAGTAGTTTTTTTACGATATTGGAAGGCAAACAAGCAGACGGATTTCCTGATGGTAAGAAATTCCTAGCCGAAACTAGCCGAAAGGTTTACTATTCAACAACCCGAAAGCCAAACCTACCACTAACCGGATACATATTTAATCACGTAAACGTAGTTTTAATAAAAAAAGGGATAAAACAAACACTTTAGGTTTCCTGAAATCCAACCTGGGTATCTTTTATGTAATTGAATCATGCTGTCAACACCACTACCTTATCTAAGAGCACCGAGATCATTAAACAAACTTGCCACTTTCTCAGGTTTTACTTGCAGGTTGGCAACTAATTCCAAATATTTGTGGTTTTTTTATGTTATTGAAAGGCAAATAAGCAGATCGATTTCCTGATGGTAAGAAATTCACGCCGCCTAGAGATACCAAAGTTGGTAATAGTGCGTTGCCAACCTGAGATTGCAAATAAAATGGTGTGCATATGCCAAATTCGTTTGTTTAATGGACATCGTAGAATTTATTGAAAATGTAAAACTTTAGCAAGCGAACTAATATCATACGAGTGAACTGATCACGTCAGCTTTCAAACAAAAGATTTTGCTTCGAAATAGATTCATCTGTTCAAAAGTTATCATACCACAGAGAGACATACACATACGTACGCACGCACTCAAATGCAATCACACACACCAGCGCTCATTAAACTTATAACACCCTTATTTTAAAAGGATTTTTGTCTATTTTTTATGATATTGGAAGGTAAACAAGCAGATTGATTTCCTGATGGTAGGAAATTCACGCTACCTAGAGAAATTAAATGTGGTAATGGTGCATTGCCAACCTGAGGCAGGGATGTCAGGCCTTGAGCAAAAGGAAGTATACCAGCTACTTTACCCTCCAAACCGGAACATGTCAACAGCAAGCATTAACGTTATGACAGCTGGAATAGGTAAGGCGGTGATAATAATCCGGTAAGGAAACTACAACCAAGTGAAAAAAAAAATGCATTCGACTACTACGGCTTCAAAATCTATAAAGTAATTTTGCTGATTTCTGAATTTATTCGCAGTAGGTAACACTGACATAATGGCAGCAGGATTTTCTTGCATCAATCGAATAACGAACCCCAAAGTTCAAAGAAAACGATCGCTTACAAGGAAATCACGTAATGTGCGTTTAAATAGTCTATGGGGTTGTTTAATACCATGACTCATGGCACGATTAAATCAGAGTGGAAAATTTATTCAGTTTGGAGAAATAGGGGATACAGTTTAATAACCCGAAAATATGGTCTTGAAAGTTTTAATTGTCGAACGTTTATCGCTTTTAGGGGCAACTTTTGTGTGCTTTAGTGAGTTTAGTGCTTTTAGTATTTATAATGAGGTGCCTGTTCTTTATGGATGAAATAAAAATGTTTATTAATTAGAAATAATGAGGAGTTTTTCAACTTGGATTTCGTAGTCATGAAATATAAATAATATCTTTATTTTTTCCTACACTGCTTTTACATCTACGCAAAAAATCAAGATAACCATATCAGTTGCAGAAATTTTCTGTCCATCTATTCAACCAGCTCTAAGATACTTGTCAGTTAAGACTCATTAGACATGAGTGTGGAAGAGGCCCTATTCTAAATTTCCCCATTTCGCATGGTCATCGCATCGCGTTTAAACGTATAGAATCATTTCGTTAATTATTTTATTATTATATAGTTAATTAACAGGACAATGTTTTATGGGGAGAAAAACCGAGAAAATGCAGAGAAAATTGGGAAAACAAAATATTTCATTTTTTTTCATGCAAACTGTTAGTTTTTAATTTCCATAGATACGAAGTTTTCTAGGTGGTTAAGTTTCGCAGCAACTCATCCAGATTGGTACCACCGCCTTACCTATCCCTGTCGCCATAACGTCATTACGTGTTCCGGTTCGGAGGGAAGGTAGCCGATAAACTTACTTTTGCTCGGGGCCTAACATCCCGGCCTCAGGTTGGCAATGCATCATTACCACCTTTGGTGTCTTTAGACGGCGTGAATTTACTACCATCAGGAAATTCTTCTGCTTGTTTGCCTTCCAATATCATAAAAAATAAAGGTTAGCTAGTGAGTGATAATCCTATCCATAAGTGTCATAACAATTACAAACTTTTTAAAATATTTTTTGTTTAATGTACACTTGTAAAAAACAAATAAGAATGTATACTCGTAGTCAAATAAGAAGGGGGATACATTATAATAAATGATAAAGAAATTTGTAAATAGTACGTAAAAAGTGCAAGTGTTTTTTAAACTCAGTAAAACTAAATTCTATTTCAATATTTTGCCATATAAATAAACAAATAAATACATATAATTAAGCACAATTTAAAAAAGTTGAACTAATTGCAATAAAATTTAAAAAGGATCGCCTTATATAGTGTACTCTATCCATTAAAAAAAAGACGTGTGGCACTCGGAGATTGCCGCGGTAAAGCCCTTGCATAAGCAGGCATGACTCACCATATTGCGGGGCGAAGGATTACGCATACGCAGTACAACTCCGATACAACCAATGCCATCTAGATGCGAGTTGCTGAACTAAAGAGACAAGCGTGATCAAAAAGTCTTTAAAAGTTTTGCTATTCACCGATAGATGACAAAACTAAAAAGTATCACCGCTGAGCCGGTCGGAGTGGGAGGTGTTGGGTTATTTTCGTTACGGAATTTCTGGATTCGGTCTCCACGCTCAAGGTCCGTGATAGAAGCGATGCAATAGCTTTAAAACAATGATTAAAACCAGACAACTCTGTAAAAATGTATGCGTGGCCAAACTTATAAAACATAAGTACCGTAAAACTGAATAAACCAATTTCCACTATTTCATCGGGTACCACATCATAATTTGAAAATTCTTTTTTCGAAAGATAGCAAACTTCGAAAATTTTTATTTAATTTTTTTGCATTATTAAGTATAACTCAAAAACCACTAAGCGGATCCCGATAAAATTAATGTGAAACCATCTCCGAATTATAGCCTATCTATTATATCCATAGCCTTCTTTATAAAATTGAAACACCAAAATTTGTTAGCTATTGACGGAGTAATCGCATAACAAACATACAAAACAAAACATGTGTTGGAATTGAGAACCTTCTGCTTTTTTGGAGTCGTTAAAAAAATATACACGTCGAATATCAATCGCTGACGATGGAAAATATTGGTCGGTAAATGGTTAATTAGTGAAGCAGTCAGTACCTTAAATGTAGATGTCCTAGAATTATTTACCTCAAGAGTGGGGAATCAGCTAAAGGGAAAAAAATCTATTTACGTGGATAGTATGAAGTAATATAAGCAATTCTATAACAAACGGCAGACAGGCCTTATATCGTCGCATTCCTTAATGGATTCTACAAACATTTTTAACAAACATATCTTCAGACGATGTCACCCCATAAGCTTTACACCAAAGTTGTAGTAAGAGGGAAAAAATAAATATTTCACTGGCACCCTTGTTGGTGGAATCACGCGTCGCTTGCGCGCACTTTCACGAAGACGGATCATGGGTACGTGCTATGAGAGTTATTCAAACGGGCGTTGGAAACGATTAAAATAATGTTTATTTATAGTAATGCAAAAAAGTGAGTAAATAAGTATCTATAAATTTTAAAGAAAGACAAAATTTCGCCCCAGACAGGATTTGAACCTGTAACATTTCGTCGCAAGCCAACGAATGCTCTAACCAATTGAGCTACTGAGGATTCAAGTCCCGTGACGAAATTTTTAATTCCTTTCTAACCCGTTAACGCGGGTAGTTATGTCCTATAGATACACAATTCTGAGTATATAGGTATATAATTTATAGAAATTTATCCCAAGCACAGGGCAAGTGCTAAAATAAAAATAAGTATCTTCTCGCCCACATCGACGAAGATTTCAGCGAAGGCACAACCAGGGCTCGGCCAGCCGAAGACACTTAGCCCCACAATATTATAATAAGTTACAAGCCTTTTGCCAACCGGGCACACATCCGATCCCAAGCAACACTTTTTTTTATTACAAATTGGAAAACTACATTGGTACACGCACATCGGTCAAAAAGATATTCGCAAATACAAGATGTTATAAAATTATTAGCGTCAGAGACTACCTACTATTTTATGGGCGTTAATATCATGTAATAGGCTATACTATAGAACAGCCTTTCCCAAAGTGGGCGATAACGCCCCCTTGTGGGCGCTGGAAGCCTAGAGGGGGGCGGTATAAATCTTGAATAAAATGTTTTTTTTTAAACTAGGCGCAACAAATATGTTATTGAGGTTATTGACAAGAAAAAAACGAGGAGGGGGGGCGCTACAAAACAACTGATTTTCAAAGTGGGCGTTATATGAAATAAGTTTGGGAACCTCTGCTATAGAACAATACTCGCAAATTAAAATAACATTTTTTACTAGCTATTTGCTTCATCAGTGTAAAATAGTAACGATTTTCAAACAAACTTTTATCCCCTGTTATAGTCCTAAAGGGATTTTGGGGTTGAAAAAAATCAGCCTCTATTTGAATTTTAATCTAAAGCTACATGTAATTCAAATTTAATCAAAATAGGACCAGCGCATTAAAGAAAGAACAATAGATAGACACACAGATTTTTGAATTTATTATAGTACTAGCGCCCCGCCCCGGCTTCGCACGGATATAAAATATACACATAAACCTTCCTCTTTAATCACTTTATCTATAAAAAAAAACCGCATCAAAATCCGTTGCATAGTTTTGAAGATTTAAGCATACAAAGGGACATAGAGACAGAGAAAGCGACTTTGTTTTATACTATTTGGTGATTGATATAAATAATCTCGTGTCATGGTATTTCTAACCGCACTCCTACGAATTAGGTTTATGATATTTATATTTTTTTATAAATATTTCTTAAGTAATAGAATAAAATAGTTCGTAAAGCTAGGTAGTATATGTTATGTGGTATAACCAGTTACGCCGGGTCAGCTAGTTATCGGATATGAATAGCGTTTTACACTAAATTTCGTAATAAGAGCAAAACAAAAATTCTCACATATTTAATTAATAAAATAAAGTATTACTTACGCACAATTTTTGAAATTTAGGTAGCATTTTATTCGTTCATTCTTCTTCGTTTTATAACTGAAACTAGAATATTAATCATTAGTCGATAGTACATATAATATATCATCACAACATCACTGAACGCTTTGAAAACGCTCGTTTGCACTGTCCCTGTTCCCCGAAGATGGATCATCGAGACGACGGGGGGTGCAGATCGCTCGATAAACTGTCACGATATGGAAAACTGTTAGCACACAACAGAACTCAGCGTTCTACAGAATTCAAAGCTATTCAATTTAAACTATTAGTCAACGTTTCAATTATAACGTCAACTGCAAATTGTGCTCTTGTAGGTTCCATTTTCTCTAAATTTAATTAAATAAAGCAGTTTTTATGATTAAAATCCAGGAAGATTGGCTTTTATTTAAATGTTCTGGCGTACTTTTCAGATTCTACCACTAAACTAATTGATACTCAGGGCTATTCATATAACATTCCTATATTCATTAAACGATACGTTTTATTTATGAAAAGCAGTAAAAATCTAATTACGGCCGTTCGTTATTTATTGTTAACTCGGAAAATTTTTTGTAACTATGAGCAACGCTTCGTTAGTTTTAGTCAAACTACCAATGGTTATACTAACGGATTACGAAGCGTTGATTATAGGAACCGGGCATTAATAAAGTCCTTTCTTTCTTTGTTATTTTCAAGTTGAATTGAAATTTTATTTGATATGACAATTAACTTTTTACCCAACTTCCAAAAACGGAGATCATATGTTCTACCCTTTATTTTTTGCACGTATTTTAATCGATTTTACTAGTTTCGCAGGGACTCTCCCGGATTAGTACCATTCCTGTCACCATAACGGCATTGCTTGCCGTTGACGTGTTCTGGTTCGGAGGATAAGGTAGCCGATAAACTTACAATTGTTCGAGGCCTAACATCCAAGCTGCAGATTGGCAACACACCATTACCACTTTTGATGTCTCTAGGTGGCGAGAATTTCTTACCACCAGGAAATCAGTCTGTTTGTTTGCCTTCAAATATCATAAAAAGAAATATTTCCCCGTCATTTCTAAACCGATTTCAAAAAATCTTTTTTTTTAATAAAAATAGTGAATAATATTTTCGAGGTGGTCAAATTTGGATCTGATTATGGAATCCTAGGGAAATCGAGTTTTAGAGCTATTAAATTATTCATTTAAAAAAATATATATTTTAGATATTTCACACTTGGTAAAATTGTAATTTGTATGTGACTTTACCCTATTTATTATTGAATATTGGTATATACGTATTAATTCTTCTAAATAATTAAATAGATCGTCTCATTACCAGTTTTCAAGAATTTTGATCAACACAAATTTTAGATACACAATTGAAATTCTTTTTTTAAAAAAGTATAATGAAACAGGGCAATAATGGCACAGTTTATTGTGCGATGTGCCAAAATTGAATAACCAATAGAGTGGGCAACTCCCAAAAACATTTTACATATCCCAGTAAACCAGATGGTTACAAAAATACTTGATATGAAAATACCACCAATGTCGTACTGCATAAGAATAGCAAGTACTTCAAGTAACTGTTAATAAAGATATTTTAACTTAGTCTGTGAAGGAACAATAAATCACATTTCTTATGGTTATAGGGAGAGAATATAAAAGTTATATTGTTGGTATGCTGTTATATCTTGTAATATATCCTAATATTTGTGTTTATTGTTTATCTTTCTAGAAGTTTCCACTATCGCCTATTAACACAGAGAAATACTGGTCACTATTTATTTTTAAATAAATTCAATACCAGTAAGAGTTTGGCCACATCTAACGTAGAGTTTCTCTAGTTGTTGATATCATAGCAATTGCCAATCAGTTTCATCCTTTGGCGTTAGTTATATATATTAGGTCTGAGTATTTTCTACCGTATTTATCGTGAGAAATTTCTCCGAGGAGTTGTCATGTTTAATTAATGCCGATAAGTTGGTCCGGGCTCCTTTGTAGAATAGACCATCTGCCTTCTTTGCCAGACAGCTCGTAAAAGGCGAGCATAGGCTCACCGTCACTAACACCGTGACCATCTGACTAGGTGGTAGAGTTTAGCAGCGACTCGCCCGGATTAGTACCACCGCCTTACCTATTCCTGCCGCCATAACGTCATGACGTGTTCCGGTTCGGAGGGTAAGGTAGCCGGTTAACTTGCTTTTGCTCGAGGCCTAACATCCCGGCCTCAGGTTGGCAACGCACCATTAGCACCTTTGGTGTCTCTAGGCGACGTGAACTTCTTAACACCTGGAAATCCGTCTGCTTGTTTGCCTTCCAATATTATAAAAAAAAAGTTTCACCTCCGGACATAGATGGCGTTAGTGCTTAAGGAATCATGTTTATCACTTTGATGCTTAGTCTACTACCTTGTGATTCCGAAGACATTTCTTATCAAGCACAACACTTTTGTAAACTATCGATATTTCTAAAAAGGAACGATTTTGGAACCTTGAAGAAAAGAACTAACTCATTCCTTAAAGGTCAGCAACGGATTATTAAAAGTGTTACGGAAATCCGTGGGCCGTGATCACTTTCTGTCAAGTTACCCATTTGCCCGTTTGCTTTCTTTTTTAATTAAAACAACGAAATCAGAAGTGGGATTTCAGGTTTTTTTGAAACATCGTTTAATATCGAATCTCATTTAGAGTTGTATATTTAGTATGGATTACTACATTTCCTTGCAAAGCAAATAATATATTCAGGGAATAAAATGTCAGGGCCACGCGTCTCTTTTCCCTCACAAATATCATAAGGCTTAAAGAAATATTGACGTTTACATCCACACCCTACGAGGAAACAAAAAACAAAGTTTCAAAAGCAGGGCCAAGACATGCACTTAAAAGAGCATTATATTCTTATTTTTATATTAAACTTGTAGAAGGAGGGAATCTTGTAATCGCCTTAAGTTTTTCATCATTCAGACCCAGCTGTCGCAGGACATTGCCCCTAAAATAAATTGAAACTTTTCGTAGTGTCCGGGTATGATAAACTTTTTGTTTGTGTTATTCTGGGTGAGAGAATTAAAGAATTATTTTTGCGTCTGTTCTATAAATAATCGGAAAAACTTTTTGCCTATAACGGAGATGGATATACATCAGAACAAATAACATGAACTGATCTAACCCCAAATTAAGGAAATTATGTGCTTGTGATATTGATGTTTAATATGTCAACAATATTTAATAATTGATAATTATATTAAAATATTAAAATTTACATTCCTCGTGTTGTAAGTTGGACGTTTCTGTATTTTATAAATTATATGTATGTGTTTTTCTGTATTTAATGTGTGTGTCTGGGTGTGTTTATGTGTGTGTATGTGTGTGTGTGCGTATGGGTATGTCGCATCGTAACTTTTGACTTGAAACTATGAATTTTAATGCGATTTTCTGTTTGAATACTGATGTTATCGAGATGGTTTTTAGCTACATTGTACATAATATACATACAGGGTTAACTTAATATTACCGGTCAAATTATAATGTACAGGGGTGAACGTTTACATTGAAATTGATTTTAAATATTATTCTCAAATTGTAATATTTACTTCTACAAAAATTCATTTAAAACACTCCGCAAAGATGTTTCACTTGCCGTCACGCATGTCATACCTAGTAAGCCCATGACGTCACCAGCCTGCGAATGCCACTGCAGTCGGTGGGAACCAGTCTTATGCTTTGTTACGTTGTAACCGTTCATCTTGTATTATTAAAGTAAATATTACAATTTGGCAATAATATTTAAAATGAATTACCATTTAAACCTATACCCCTTACATAAAAATTTGGCTGGTCCTTATTTATTTATATATATATAAAATATTATTTATTTATATATATAAAATTTTTACTT
>NJDC01000309.1:53373-76629 GCA_002245475.1 Calephelis virginiensis | reverse complement strand
AGTGAGTGGCCGCGTTCCGATCCGGTGGTAGTTTTTAGAATTATATAGACGCGTTACAAGAATCTTTATATGGATCTACGTAATAAAAGCTATTTTGAATTTAAATTTGACGTTCCACGGCCAAATCGTTCGGATACTATCCTAGAGTGGTATCGAGAGTATCTTTTTTAGGAAAAGAGTAATAGGTGTGGAGGAAGTTATACAGTTACGTAAGAAGGACACTTGACTATTGATACTCTCTGCTTACTTTACTTAGAGCTTAGCATTAAACTATTTGTTTTAACATTAAATTATAGTACTGTTTTTCGCCTCGAAGAATGTATATTGTAACCCATTTTCACTGTTTTTCCATATTACATATTGTATTATGATAAAACTAAAAGCTTTCATAAATTCATATTCGTATTTACGGAAATGTATTTATTTTATGCGCATGAATACAATACTTTGATACGTTTATGGGTGACAATTCCTTTATTATAGGCAATACATAGATTATATTGTATATAACAATTTATACATTTGCACATAATTTATTTTGTATACAATACAATACAATAACTCTTTATTGTGCACCAAATACAGAGAAATTACAAATACATCAAATAAATTATAAGAAACACAAAGGCGGCCTTATCGCCAAGTCAGCGATCTCTTCCAGGCAACCCTTAAGTATGGAACAAGATTTAGCAGAATACTGTGTAATGGTGCTTAAAAATATAAAAATGCATCTACTAATATACCAAATAAATCTACCTAAAAGCAGAAGCCTGTTTTAATTATAGGTATTTGAATTTCGAACAAGCAATAAAAGTATACTACAATTTGTAAATAACATACCATCAAAAACATTACGATGTAAAATTCCAACACTAGTCCATATGGCTCCCACTCTCAAGAAGTTATTAGATATCATGAAGAGTGAAGCTTGTAAATCTACTCTAACACTATAAGCTCTAACTTAACACATTTTACACATTAATCAAACTACATGTCTTAACTGTTTTACTACCTGCACTTGGCAATTGGTGAAAAATGTAGGTATTCACTTTACATTGTTTTACTATTAATAAAGTTTTAATGTTTTACTATTACCATACAATAGTTGTTCTTATGACAAACCAAATAGTTTGATTAAGGTGTAAAATATACTAAAAAAAAAATATCTTCACGCCCATATCCCCGAAGATGTAGGCAGAGGTACAACCAAGGTACCCACGACTAGCCGAAGACACTTAGTGCCATAATGTGATAGGTGGCAAGCCTATCGCCAACAGGGCACATTTCCAATCCCGACCAACATTTTTTTTATTAGAAAATTGGAAAAATCCAATTTTCTTTTTGTTGGCCGACCCGGGATTCGAACCCGGGACCTCATGCAGTCAAGTCCAACACCCGGACCGCTAGACCACAGAGATACTAAGAGCTTGTGAAAAGGAAGTTATAGTGCCCCAGATAATAGCATGTCATAATCACATACACACGCGAACGCGCATACACATACACGCGCACACACACATATACACACACTCATACACACACACTCATACACACACACTTTTTAAGTCTAATAATTTATTACATACTTTATAAATATAAAATACATTTTACTTAAATGTCAAATAGAGCAAACTTATAATACCACCCATTTTATGTTATTAAGCTGTATAGAAGAAAATAAATTTATAAACGAATATTATCAACTATGACAGTCAACCACAAAAAATACCAAATCTCCGAAGTTTGAGCGTAGCGAAATTAAATTTTGCTACAAAACTTTGTATGTGCCATCTTAAATTACTGACGTCGTATTGGCGAAGTTTTCTTATTAGACTGCACGACCTGAGTAAGAGATTTCGAGAATATTTTCTTAGGGTTTGGACATACTGCACTGGAGTTCAGTGAGCTTAATTTTTCTTTTCCACATTGTGGGCAATCAATCTTAATTAACTGGTAACACTGGTTAAATATTTTGAAACTGTTTAAGAATCCTATGTTTTTGGATAGATATGTTTTCTATTTGGATGGCGATTTAGATGCCATTAAATGATTGTGAAACAGTATTAAATATTACTTAATAACTTGAGTCTAAATATTGATAATTCCTAAACAACAAAGTACATGATTTTAGAGCCGTAAAACTGTAAAAACCGACTTCGACTTCAATAAGTAGATCATCTGGGTACACAAAATTTACTTATTTATTTATTTAATTCTTTATTGTACACAATTTATGACATAAAACATGGACAGTGATAAACAGAAATGCACAAAAGGTGGACTTATCTCTAGGTCTACAGATTTCTTCCAGCCAACCCTAAAAATTAGAATCTGTGATGAAAAAGTGGAAGGCATCATGCACAATAAATAAATAACCTATACATAGTAAGAATATAAAAAAACTCATAACAATGACTTACTATAAAACAATATAAGCAATATTAATAAATATATATATAAATAAGAAACCTGAAAGTCACAAATTGTTATGCAAGTGTTAAGTAATATTCTTTCAACCGTTTTTTGAAGATGGGCAGGGAAGTGCTATCGCGGACCTCTAAAGGGAGTGAATTCCATAACTTGATGGAACGAAAAGTAAAGGAATTTGAATAGCAATGGGAGTGGGATGCAGGAAAACGAAGTATTGAATTACGACTAGAACGACACGGTGATTCACTGGAGTATAAAAAATTAAAGCGCTTTCGAAGATAAAAGAGGGCAGAATGACTATACAAAATATTATAAAGTAGACAAAGTATATGAGAGTTCATGCGAAGACGGATAGGAAGCCATTTGAGTTTTGCTCTAAAGATGGAGATATGGTCATATTTGCGAAGACCAAAGATAAAACGAATACAAGAATTTTGGAGTTTCTCAAGTTTAGTTATAAGTGTTTCTGTAGCATCGAGAAAACATAATCAAGAATAGGCAAAATGAGAGTTTGAACGGGGGAGATTTTTGTTTTAATATATTTAAAATTATCTCAATAATATCGTTCAAATAAAACAATCGGTTCAGTAAGGATAGAGAAATAGATTATAATACATGAAACAATGCAGTCGAACACACTCGTATAACTACATGGGATTTACTCAAAGAAACAAACGTGTTTGCTTATATATATTGTTGTTTCAGTAAAATAACTGTAATATATCTTTTTTTTACAGAGAAACTCAATTGTGTTTTATTGACGGTGTCGAATAAGTCGCAACGTATTATAAAAAAAACCTTATATATATAGGCTATGTATTATTCTGATGTATAAACTGTATACCTGTAAAGTTTTCTTTAAATCCGTTTAGTAGTTTTTGCGTGAAAGAGTAATAAACATCTCATAAACTTTCGCATTTATAATATAGAACAATTCATTTCTGAGAAATAAAATAGTTCCATTTTCACTGGCAAATTGACATTATTTCATTCGATATCGTCCCCTATCGAAGTTTGCAGCAAAGTTGCTTTATATCTGCGATTTATGAATAGTAGGCTCTTTAATACTTGAGGAAGTTAATATCGGCGACATCGGACGAGATACCTTTTAAGAATTACGACTCTTTGAGAAACTCTTTTGAAAATAAAACATTATTTAACGCTTACAACGCTGCGCTAAAGAAACTTTGTAATGTAAATTTAATATCAAATTCATCGGAAAAATATGTAAGTAAAGTTATATTACTTTTTCAAAAAAGAGCGATGTTACAAATTTAACATGTGTGTGTATGTCCATGGCATTATAACATAACTTAAAATTAAAATCATATTATTTTGTAGGTAAGGTATCTTATACTTAAAACAAGTCAATGTTACTTACATAAATAATGTTGTCCATATACAAACATTTACATCACAGAATAAACTTAAGGCAAAACTTAACAATAATTATCATTTTAACAGTTCATTACTAGCCGAGTGCTTAGAGATACTACCTAGTATATATACATTAATCTGTGAATATTACGTATAACAGAATTATGACCATAAAATGGGTACCCAACTTATCAAGTTACATACGTAACATTTTTTTTCCCCAAAAATTAGAGAAAAATATACAAATTACCAATGCATGACAATAATTAATTGTGTTTTTAATCATGTTAGCATAGGTAAGTTAGCAAATCATCATATAATTATATGTTCAGTTATGAGGGAAAATAGATTATTAATTTGTTTTATTGTAACTAATAAACTGTAACTCTGGATGGATGCACCGATTTTATTTGAAAGCTGTTGCGATCTAAATGGTTCTTAGCATTACTAGTAGCCGACCGAAAGTTCCAGTTTCAGTTTCGGTTTCTGTCATTACCGGCCATAAAATCGAGGCTATATTTTTAAGCCACGCCGCAACTCTTGTGTTCGTTAATTGAATGTCCGCGTCGTGCTGTTAATTAACCCGCTAACAGGTATTTGCCTCAATATTTAGTTTATATAAAATTTAAATACATATATTATCTCCTTAACTTAATAAAAAAAGTGTCTTAACACCTACATCTGCCTACGTCGCAGACAACGTTAATGTTTTTTTTGTTGCCCGACCCGGAGATCGAACCCGGGGCCTCAAAAAGTCAAATTCGACGCTAACCACACATTATAATCATTAAAAATTAAACAATTTTTTTTTTCAATTTATTTATCATGATTTGTTAAAATTCAGTGGATTGCTAGGAATCAAAGAGCTTTCATGATCAAGGAATAAATTCTAGAAAAGATTTCAAGATTTAAAAACTTCAAGAGAATTCTAAAATCTAGAAACTTTCAGTAAAAAAATACGATACTTCTAGTGTTAGAGATGGTGTATCAGTTGCTGCGATCACGTTGCATCAGGAGACTCGCTTGCCGTTTTCCTCTACTATAAAAAAACATTAACGTAGTAATGCATTGAGAAATTTGTAAAAAAAATGGTTGATCGCTTGTGTTAAATAATGTTTTTTTTTCGATCTTGGCACTAATACCGTGAGTATAAGGAAGTTATAGAATTTATATAAGTTATTCGAGATCTTTCCATTTGTGAACCAATTTATTTAAAGTGCGTACTTTCGTGGTAGTTCCATAGCTTCAAGTCTAGATCTGACGATGAAATTCCAGGAAAATCGAGAAAAATACTGAAGTTCCTGTGTAATTAGAACACTGAAATCAAAGTCGGTTCTTTTGCTAGAAAAAGTCAACTTATAAGCCATTTAATTGTACAATATGTTATCTATAAATATAGAGGAAAATTGCGGTAGTTACACAATTTATAACTCAATAACGGCTTTACCGATTTAACTCAAAATTGATTAGAAAGAAGCTTAGAATCAGGAGACAGACAGGATACTTCTGATCCCATTCGACTGGGAGAAAACTAGGATAACCCATATTTTAATTTTTCTCCAAACAACGCGAACGGGTGGAATGAAGATTGCCGGAACAGCCAGTATAAAATATAAAATTGGTCATTTTGAAACTAGGGACTGTTTAATAACTTTACGTACTTTTTTTCATTTTGAGAATTAGGCATTTACGGTAATTTTAATAAACTTGTAATAGAAGTCGTAAGATACTGATCGAAAGATTTTGTTAAAAAAAGACAACCATACTTAATAAGTTTGAATTTAATCTATGATAGTGATGATATGATAGTCATTTATGTCAACAAAATGAAAATGTTATGATCAGCAAAGTATCAAGATTATTTTTGAACAATTAAAGCGCATTTTTTGCCTTTGATTAGTATAAAAAAATGCTTGGATTGTACAACTAAGCAAACCTAAAAACATAAACAGCATTCAATTATTATTCGAGTTCAATTCTAAACCAGGTAATTTTTAACAACGCAAGCATTACATTTCATCTTACAATAGAAGCATATAACTCAAAAATTTATGAAAAATATTCTAGAACAGATTGTCAACATCAGTATACCAATTTCATCGAGTATGACGTAGTTATCGTTGATAAAATACCCTAAGTAATGTTATAGTGTTAGTCAGGTAAAATATGGAATTTTGTTACTAGAAATCCCTGAAATTCAGTTGTTTTTCCCGTTTAAATGAGTTCATTCAACAACCACTTTCCTGTTATTGCTTCTGACGATCTTTAATGTATCTAAAAAATACATGATTCGAAAAAACATTTGTTTGTATTTAGTGAGGCCAACATATTCTAATGTTTCTACATTTTTTAACTTCAGTCTAGTTCCATAATATTTGTGTTTTTGGTCAGTTACTTTTATTTACAACTATTAGTTAGAGATTTGTTATCTAGCTTTCCGGCTTATTACAAGTCATGGTTATCATAAAAAATGAAAATCATGTAAACTGTCTCCTACTCGACGAAGTAGGTTTACCAAATGTGCCCACCCGGTCTATTCAATGCTACAGACGAATGACGAGATTCATATATTCCATGATTTATGCCTTCAAGCATTGAATGTCAGAGACATGCGAGCATTATCTGTTGGGAGAACAAGGAAAAATCTCTCGTCCTTACACGTGAAACGCTACTTCATATTTTCCGCGTAATAAATCTTGAGGGGGAGACACATCTGTCAAAAGTGTAAAATATGTATTTCTTCTAATACAGCCGTCGTTCTTGCTTTAAGTGAATAAGATGCATGCCAGCGCCTTTCGAATGGAAAATTTTAGTAGTATTTCTGTTATTATTTGAATTATACACCTGAGCTTCGCAAATTCTGTGGCGAGAAAATTATGTTAGGTTTTTTATGTGAGAGGTCTGCAAACAAACAAACAGCACTCCTGATGGTGAAAGACAACATTGACCTATAGACACCACTGATGTTCTAGGTGCGTTGCTGTCTAATCTGTCTGTGCAAGTCAGTCGCCATTATGGAATTAAAAATTGATCTTCTAAAAGATTAATGGTGAAAAATCGACAGGTGCTGCTGTTACAAGTTATCAATAATAGTTTTACCAAATGCAGACAATATAATTAATGTATCCACTAAACGCTTTTCCGTTAAAATAATGATGACCACAAACTAACTTTGATCTGAGTTACTAACAGTTAAATAAATCTCAGAGTATGACATCATTTCTGCTTTCATAAAACAAACTAATAAAAAGCAAAAGATACATCAAAATATAGGTCATAGTAGTGAAAAGCGGGTGATAGCAGTGGATCCCTCTTTGATCAGTGGCATCCACAAAATATGTCCCTCGAAGGATGGCGCTCGCTCGTGCAGAAGTTATCGCTTATTGAAATCAACCCGCAACCCGGGAACGTCCGGATATTTTTCACTACAATATTGTGCGGTTGCTTCTTAAGCTTGGTTAAAATGTATCGTTCTTTAACAGAGATCGAAAAAAAAAATATGATTTAATCGCAGTAGAAATGACAAAAAACAACTTCTCTTATAATAATGATTTCTCCTAAGTAGACAGGAATAGAGCATTTTTCTCGATGTCACTGGGATTCCATTAGATCAGATGACCACAATGGGATGACCCCAAAAGTACGCTATTTTCAATTTTTTTTAAATCGGTTTAGAAATGACTGAGAAATAGATTAACATACAAAAAATATATGTAAATTAAACTAAGGAAAATGACATAAAGTGATAGCAAAAACTAAACGTACTATAATTAGTTCAAATGTAAAAGTAAATTTTGATCCAAATTTCGTGCACAATTTCACTAGTTGTTGACGATTCAAAGTACAAACAAGGTAACTTTTTGGTATTTTTATATAAAAAATGTTTTTTTTTTATTAATATTCATGTTAACTTCAGAAAGTTCTGCTTTCATGAAACAAAACTGTTAAAAAGCAAAAGATAGTCAAAAATGTAGGTCATAGTAGTGAATAGCGGGTGATAGCAGTGGATCCCGCTTTGATCAGTGGCATCCGCAAATGTCCCCTGAAGGATGGCGCTCGCTCGTGCAGAAGTTATCGCTTATTGAAATCGACCCGCGACCCGGTAACGTCCCCGTATTTTTCACTCCACCATTATGTGGTTGCTTCGATATGAATTTTAAATTTTAGTGTCCTTACTTTGTTGCTTTATGTGCTTTCACAAGATTGCTAATTTGTATTTAGGTTTGGTCGCGTATTTCATTGGTAAGTTTGTAGAGTTTTGTAGAAAACATTTCTAAACCAAAGTATTACGGATCTTTGAATTAATAAACGTATGTCTGGACGAGGAGGAGGGAAGAGTAGCCTGTAGACTTGCACAGTTAACAGATGCAAAATAAGCCTTTATTTTGCTAATTCCGCTTAAACAGTGGAACTGTTGTGGCAAAAAATCCTCAGAATGACACAGAATGTGACAAGCCTAACTAACGTTCCCACCACCCACCTCCTCGACCAGCCGTGCTATTCTGTAACGTTATTATAAAAACTCGAAAGCGGAATCCGCGGTGAGATTTCAATTTCGTATTCTGAAAAACTCGATAGTTCTAGTAGCGCGGCGATGTAACGCCGAGAGTAAAAATGAGGTGAACTAGGTTGAGTGAGTACTCTTAACGTATATACTGTAAGTCGGCATTCTGTAAGGTAATTTTAAGCCTCGAGCGTCGAGTTCGAGTGTTTACAAACACGAATTCACCTGTCAGAAATCCATTCGCAAAATAGGTGCCGAGTTCGTGTGTGAGATACCGGTTGTGGACGAAATTGTTAAAGAATTTTAGTTATTGTTGCTCGGTTTTTTATATTAAGTGGTATATTTCAAAAATCTAATGTCCTGGACATAATTGAAAGTCGCCAGCAAAGTACCAGAATTCGGGATATGTAAATTTAAAATCGAACTAAAAATTTTATTGACTGTTATCGTTTATTGGAAGAAATTATTTTACAAGTGATGGACGATATTAAATTTTTCAGTAAGAACCCTCAACGTCGACGAAGGGGATTAACTAGCAGAGTAAAGGTAGGTATGTATCTAAGACTACTATTTAACGCATCTAAAGCTATGCAAGTTTTTTTATATTCTAACTTATTCTAACCTACTTACAAAATATTATTTAATTATATTACCTTCACATATCTTTTTATAACATTCCATGAAAGTAGGTATGAAACATATTTTCCTCAACTAGAACCACTCATGACGTTCGTCTAATCCCTGTAGCAATTTTTATGATGTCACCTCTTCAAGTGGCATTTTATTGAGTAGACACGTAGGAAATTTTAGTTAAATATTAAATAAATAAATACCCCTAGACAAATTACACATTTTTTCCTCGTCTTGGTTCGGGCTCCTTGCAGAATAGATTATCTGCCTTCCTGTCAGGCAGTAAGAAACGAGCATACGCTTATTGTCACTAGCACCGTGACATCTGAATAGCTATGAGAGTTTCACTGCAACTCGCCAATTGATACCACCGCCTTATCTATTCGTACCACCATAACGTCAGTGAAGGATAAGGTCATAGCCGATCAACTTAATTTTGCTCGCGGCCTAAAATCCTGGCCTCAAGTTACCATTAGGCACCATTACCACCTTTGATCTCTCTAGACGGCTTGAATTTCTTACCATCAGGAAATCCCTCTGCTTGTTTGACTTCCAAAATCATAAAAAAAACAAGCAAACATCTTGCATTTCCTGGGTTAAATATTTAATCCTGATCTAGCTGATAATACGAAGCTGAATCTACCTATAGTATTTCAAAATTGATCTAATAATGTACAAGTGAGCCAATTCGTTATTTTTCATTAAAACTATAATTAATAAATTAAAATAAAAAACTTTATTAGAACAAGCTTTTATTTAAATGCTCTAAAAAAGAAAATATATTTTTTAAAACATATTGACTATGAACTAACAACCTCATTATACACAACTTATTTGACCATAAAAGCTTGTCGCGCGATTCCTTGCGTAAATAAACTTGTAGGTACCTAATTATTGATTTTTGTTAAATCTGCTAAGTTTAAATTGGTAAAATTTCAATTTAATGTAATATTGATCATCGTGACCAGCATGTCGTAAAAGTGTATTAAAACAACTATTCCGCCATCTTGGATGATTCACCATATTGGATTTAGAACGACATCAAATTATTTTTCGATATCCTCTCAGCGTGTCTTTTTAATTGATACCCATATTGTAGAAGTGCATCAAAATAAATTTCGCGAACTAAGGTGGTCCGCCATATTGGATTTATAATGACGTCACATTTTTTTTCGAGTTGCTTTCAACGAGCATTTGATAACCATATTGTAGAAGTGCATTAAAAACAACTATTCCGCAATCTTAAGTAGTCCACCATATTGGATTGAGAATGACGTTACTTTAATTTTCGAGTTGCTCTCAACGAGCTTTTTCATTTGATACCCATATTAAAGAAGTGCATTAAAAGTAACTATTCCGCCATCTTGTATGGTCTGCCTCATTAGATTTAGAATGACGTCATGTATTTTATCGTGCATTGTCATCCAAACTAAACGTGTATACAAAATTTCAGCTCAATCGGTTGAAGATATCTGCTTCAAAATTGAGTTCAAAGATTCCACCCGGACTAAAATACATACATTGCAAGTTAAAAATAAAAGCTTTTAAAAACATTTAAAATGTACCACACACCGCCTATTACAGAATGTTTAGTACATTTATTACATTTTATTTCTCTTTTATAACCTTTTCTCTATACTTCCACATAACTACAGATATAATGACCAATCTGAAAACGAGGAAGGCGAGTTTGCTCTAGGATCAAGTGCCCTCAACCCCTCTTTGTATTCTACGTATCGCATTCATGCTCGAATTTTCACAATGTGAATAATATTTATATATTTGTTCGTATTCAAAGAGGATAAATGTCTATTCGATTTTTATCACGTGAAATATTTGTTACTTTATTTCAAATGTAAAATATTTTTTAATAATTGCATAGGCGCTTACTACGTTTATAAGTTGGAACAGGATTTTTTATTTGTGCGCAATGTGTAGACAAAATTAAATGATGAAATGCAGAAATACAGGTTTTTTCTTAAATATTTTTTATGGTCATTTGGCTCATAGTATTTATGAATAAAATAGCAACTTTCGATACGATACAGAGCATTCTTAAAATTGCGCGTAAGCAACAACCATTAGTAAACGTATACAATGCCTCATATATTACGCAGCACACGTAATTGGCTGAGAGGCCTACGTTATTCACAATTTATTTTTATACTTAGGTATCACTTTGGTGATACATATGAAAATATTTTTTTACTTAAATAAGACAATCAAGCCTTTAATCATTTTTTTAAAAAAAACTTAAATAAAATTTATTAAAATAATAAATAATAAAATGAAAAATGTTCAATAACATAACTATAATATAGGTATTATGTAGCTAGATACCATTTCAATTATGTCAGCTTTCAAACAAAAAAATCGCATCGAAATCGGTCCATCCGTTTAACACTTACCTACACACCACAGAGAGATAGATACACATACAGCCGCGTCCAACTTATAACACCCCATATTTGCGTCGGGGATTATAAATAAAGACACAATATACTACAAGAAATCATGGTAGATCTAAATAATATTGAAAGGAGCGTAACCGCAACCAACATACGTAAAAAGGCGAAAAATATAAAAGATTTCTCAAAAACCTTACTCCGAAAGCAAAAATTTTATCTTTCAATTTGTTTTAACGCTTTAAAAGTTTTGTCTAATTTGTAAAGATTGGTGCAGAACCCTAAAAAACTAAAACCGTTCGTACTAACGGAAATCAGATAAAAACTTCTACTCTGACATCAATGCTTGGCTGGAACTTTTCGAGGCGCTGAAGATTCTTATCTACTTGAGTTTCTTCCAACATGCCAGTTCTTTGCACCCGTCTCCTATAATTAAAATTCATTTTATTTTATACACCAAGAAATTAAATTCGAAATAAAATAAAATTCTTCGCATTCCCTGTGACATAACTTTTCTTATCAGAAAGGAGCAAAGAAAAAAGTTTTCATTTCAAAAATAAATTTGCATACGTGCCCGTTGCGCGAGGTGCTTGCCTCGTTTGCGGTCTCGCTGCAAGCTAACTTGAAGCTAGCTATACCGACCAGTGAAATAAAAATCACGAAGAATGCAGTATGAAATTCTACGATAACATACTGTTGTTTTTGTTGAGCTATAGAGTTAAATGAATGTAACAGAGAAATGAATGTAACAGTTGAACGCCTCTGTAGTCTAGCGGTCTAATGTCGGACTTGGCTGCCTTTGTTTGGATTACGACATTTAGCTATATGTGTATTAAATTTTATCAAAATTGGTTCAGTGGTTTAGCCAAGGGCAATAGATAGACACACAAACAGACATACAGAATTACGCATTTATAATATTATTATGGATGTATTAGCAAAACAACCCTATCTTTTAAAACACAGAAAAACGAGTATACTTTGTAACTAAATAGCTTGGAAATTTTATGTATAAAACTACTAAGAACGGTGGTGTAATTTTGAAACAACACTCGAGAATATGAATATTTATTTCATATTCTATTTGTACACCTGCGCGCATTTTATGTAGTTTTTCGATAGTTTAACTTTGAAAGAAAACTAGAGTACGCTTTCAAATATTCATAAGCAGTGAGAGTAATTTCACAACCAACTTAAAACTTTTAGCGTAAACGTAGCTCATTTTGCATTTAATATTTAGGTGGGTTGTAAAGAAAACAGCGAAATGATTTGAGTTATGAGTTTGTGTTATACACTTATCGATTTTTCATTGTGTAGAAGAATACTACAAGTTTCAAGTGTCGGTGTGTGTCTAATAAATTATTCTTGTGGTAGTTCTGACGTCATTTTTATGCTATTGCACAGCTTCTATTGCGGGCCTTGAGCGTGAGACCGAATCCAGAAATTCCGTAATAAAAATAACCTAACACTTCGACCGGAACAGCGGTGACACTTTTTAGTTTTGCTTGCTTTTTTGATTGCTTTTTGTACAGAAACTCGCCTCTAGGTGGCATTGGTTGCATCGGCGTTACTGCGCATGCGTTATCCCCCTCTTCTCCCCGCAATCTGGTGACTCAAGTCTGCTTATGCAATAACTTCACCACGGCAGTCTCCGAGTGCCACACGTCTTTTTTTTTTTGTTAAAAGTGTATATAAAGACCCGTATATTTAAGTGATATTGGAAGAAAGTATTAGTGTTAAAATGAGATAGGCCATGCTCCGCTGGTTTGGTCATAACTAATGTGGAAAGAATTGCACATGAAATACAGATAAAGCAGATAGACAATGCAAATGTGAGTGGATGTAGGTACCCGGGTAGACCTAGGTTGATATTCCATGGTCAAATCGCTCGGATGTTATTCGAGGGGGGTGTCAAGAATCTTCGCAACTGAAAAATTTGTTTGAAAAGAGTAATGAATGTGGAGGAAGGCAGGCAGGTCTGCAAGGATCGTAAGATTTGGCACTCTCTGTCTACCCTGTAAGGGACTTGGCGTGAAGATATGTACGTATGTATGTAAATACGAAAAACACGAAACAGTTTTAATACAATAGTATATTATATAATAATATCACGGAAAAACAAACTTTCACATTTTAAATTAGTATGAGAATATGAATATTATGGATATTTTTGATACTTCATAAAATTTCACCAAGAGCCGATGAAAGAAACCATCGAATTTAAATAAAAAAGAAATAACTTTACGTCTATATCTGTCAAGAGGTAGGCAGAGGCACAACCTGGGAGCCCACGACTAGCCGAAGACACTAAGTCCCACAAAATGATAGGTGGCAAACCTATCAACAACCGGGCACATATAAAAAACACGGGCAACGTTGTTTCTATTGAAAAGTTGAAAAGAACATATTTTACTTTTGGTTGCCCGCGGACCAAATCTGGAACTTCATCAACAACATGTCCAATCCAACAGTAGATCGCTAGACCACAGAGACGAACAAATTGAAATGAAAGCTTAAATAAAAAGCTTAATAACTTAAAAATAATATATCTTCACGACCATATCCCCAAAGACACTAAGTCCCACAATGTTATAGGTGGCAAGCTTATTGCCACCCGGGCACATATCTATTGCCAGGAAATGTTATTTTTATTAGAGAATTGAAATTACTCATTTTCTATATTTATTTGTTGTCCGACTCGGAAATCGCACCCGGGACATCTAGAAATCAAGTCCGACACCAGACCGGTAGGACCAACACCAACGACACAAAATAAATTTCACATACAAAAATACGAAATTTTTTTTATGATTTTGGAAGGCAAACAAGCAGACGGATTTCCCGATGGTAACAAATTCATGCCGCCTAGAGACACCAAAGGTGGTAACGGTGCATTGCCTACCTTAGGCTGGGAAGATAGGCCACGAAAAAAGATAAGTTTACCGGCTACTTCACCCTCTGAACCAACACGTCAACGGTAAGCGATGACATTATGGCGGCAGGAATAGATAAGGCGGTGGTACCAATCCAGACAAGTCGCTGCGAGGATTTACTACCTAGTCAGAGGTCACGGTGTTAGTGACGGTAAGCCTATGCTCGCCTTTTACGAGCTGCCTGGCACATGAAGTCAGATGGTCCATTCTGAAAAAGAGCCCGAACCAACACGGGGAAAACTCTAGCCTTATAAATATTTATTATTAACCATAATCATAACTTTTAGTACTAATGATTTCCTATAGTGATCCTCCACCTTAATGGATAGTGAAGAAGCGTTCGAAGATAGCGGTCTTTTTAGCTATACGGTTATCAAAATAAGATTCATATGAATGTGAACGACTCGCTACAACACAGGATTTTGCTCCAATTTTCCGTACCAGTAGCCTCTTCGAGCTCCAGAGCGGTGGAGTTATTGCCAATAAACAATAACTTCCAGACGAACGGGCTCCGAATCGGGAATCTGCTAATTAGGACATGGAAAGCGATCTGACGATGCCTTTGATGCCAAATTGAAAAGGTGACAACGATATCGACTGGAGCGAATTTTAGGGTAAGATTTTTGTGATAATATTACCGTGAATGATATTTTTCGCGTTTGGAAATAACCTCATTTCCTTTGAACATAAAATGTATCAGCCATTGGAAAGGAATTTATATTTTGGTTTTATAGTTTTTTTCAAGATGTAACGTAAAGGAGAAATATAACAATCTTGATAACTGTCATTTAGATTTACTTCTGTCGTCCAGTAGGGAACAAGACAGTGGCGAGTACTGACAACATGCAACAAGAAATAGGTAAGTCGGTGGTACTAATCCGAGATATCTGCTGCAGAGCACTTTACTACTACTAAGTAGTGGATATAGGTAGTGGAGTTTAAAATCTAAATCTAGTTTTGATTAAAAAATCCCCCGTGTAAGTCCGGCCTGCTTTCCAGCATACGCTAACCATCACTAACACCGACACATTTGGCGAGGTGGTAGAGTTACGCAGCACCTCGCCCGGATTGGTATCTCCTTTTCCTGCTGGTACGTAGGTCACAATATAAGTTTTGCGTAACTTAAAAAAACAACATGTTATAACCAAAATGCTATGTTTATTGCTTTTCAAAATAATCTCTTTTACATTTTTAACATTTTTTCATGCGATCAAACCAGGACTTCAACAGGAGGACCACAGATCTGATGGCATGTTTTCTACGTGCTGATTGAACGCTATCACTGCTTCTTCCGAGTTGGTAAAAGTATCACAGGGTGCTAGGTCGGGGCTTTACGCAGGATGAGTGAAGAGATGTACCTACTTTTTTGGAAGCTAAAAATGACTTTATTTTCTTGAACGTGTGTGAAGAAGCGTTATCATGGTATAGGAGAATGCGGCTTTTGGATCATCTTTCGCGAACATTTTCTAACAACCTGGGTAAACAAATGGTAGAATACCACCCGGCATTAACACTTTTTTGATCTTCAAGTGGAATAGTACAGATGGGACCCGTAGATAAAAAAAAACGCGATAATTTTTTTACCAACGTTTCTCGCCTGTCTCACTTTTGTTGGCCTGTTCTCATTTTCAAACACCCATTCACAAGATTGGTGGTTTTTTTCGGGTTAAATACAATAAATACACGTTTCGTCTCCTGTGCCGATCTCATTAACAGCATTAGAATGTCCGTGGTCGTACTTCAGTAGCATCTGTGAGTACCATTTCTCACGAGCCCGCTTTTGGTCCACTGTCAGTTCATGAGAGATCCAACGACAACGAAGTTTCTGAACTTTCAATTCTTCGTGTAAAATTTTCTGAATTTGCCTCATACCAATCCCCAGCAGTCCTCGAATTGTCTCATAGGTAATCCAAGGGTTTTCTTCAATTAACCGCTTAACAATAACCACATTATTTTCGTTGACGGCAGTTGAAGTCTGCCCTGTCTGTCATGTAAAGAAACTCGACCTCTATCAAATTCAGCAAACCATCGCCTCACAGTGCTCAAACAAGGTGCTTCTCTCCCAAAAGCAGTTTTAAGACGAGCGGCACAGTCTTATGGAGAAAAGAGAACTTTTAAAATCATAAAATATCGTCGATCTTAAATCTTTTCGACTTAATTCCATTTTCGTTGCGTACGTAGAACTTTGATGTGTGATAAAAAAAACAATTGACAAATTATTTCCCGCCAATTGTTTTTTATTACTAAGAAGGTTGCAACGTTTTAAAAACATAACATTCAAAATTCAAATAGTTCCGATTAGCTTGAAGTGCAAAACTTTTAGTGTGTTCCATGTGTAATGTTGCTTGCCATTAAGGTGTTTCGGTTCGAAAAAACAAGATTGCCGTTTAACTTACTTTTGCTCGAGGCCTAACATCCCGGCTTTAGATTGACAACGCATCATTACCATCTTTGGTGTCTCAAGATGGTGTGAATTTTTTTCCTTCAGGAAATCCGTCTGCTTGTTTGGCTTTCAAAATCTTAAACATTATTTTAACACATCAATAATATATAGCCTTCTAAAGGATAAAGCAAAGTCTTAGTCAAAATAACTGATGTTTGTTTTGTTACATAATGACAGAAATCAATATAAGGAGATTTACTCAGTTCGCGTCCACAAAATTCAGTTTGCGTTCACTCATGGACTAGTTTTTGTCCACAAAGTTGAAAAAGGAGTAAGGGGAGGTTTTCTAAAAACAATTCAAAGAAACATCTGTTTCTAATGGAATAGGTACTAACCTGGACGAGCTGCTACAAAGCACTCTACCACCTATAAATGACTAGTAAGTATATTTTAATTTATTACCATAGTAGCCATTTCCTAAACAACTACCGGAAACCCTATTCTTTAAATAGAAACACGACAGTGATGAGCACTAATGACATTAGTAATTAAATCACACTTTATTTTTTATAAGAGATGGGTGTGAGGAGCAAATAATCCCAGGCACTCTTATACGATAGATATTTAGCAATGGTATATTAACCTTTTTTATACAATTTCACTTTGACTCATTTTTTAAATTTATTTAATGGCAGGTCTTTCATATAACCGGGAAGTTGAGTTTTTGGACCCATCGTGAAAAAAGATGGTTGTAATTTTTTCGTAATTATTGAATTTCGTATAAATCATGAGTAAAATTAGTTAATTTAGGGGGGAATTAGTTTGATTTTGTTCAGTGATAGTGCACAAGTGAAATATGTATGAAGAAATGAGTGTACCGTGTATTTCCTCGTTGCCCACAAATCTCACAAAATGAGCTTGAGTAAAGTGACCACCGCTTTACTCAAGACCCTGACATGACTTTGTAAATAGTGACTAGTGAATGTATAAGGAAGTTTTGGGCCATCGAGAGAAAATACGATCGAAGTTTTTTCATAATTATTGAATTTCGTGTTGATATTGAGTGAAATTTGTCAATTTTGGTGGCATTTTGTACAATTTTGTTCAGTGAAAGTTCACAAATGAAATAATCATGAAGAAATTAGCGTATCGTGTATTTCCTCGTTGCCGCCAAATCTCATTACATGAGCTTGGGTATTGAGGCCACAGCTTTACCCCAGAGGCTTACATGATTAACTGATGACTTATGACTGATGACCAATTATAATTGATATCAAATTTGATGCAAATTTCCACTTGACTAATGGCAAAATACTAACGTGAAGGCCAAAACCTAAAGAAAGAAAACAAGAAACCGGAAAGTTTATTGTAAAAGCGTATACATTGGCCCATGAAAGAATCGCTTACTCTGTGAAGGCGAGACACATGCACAGCAATACATGCATACATACCATCTTCACGTCAATACATACATATCTTCACGTCAAGTCGCTTACGGGGTAGGCAGAGAGTATCGAGTGCCAGACCCCACGATCCTGACAAACCTGTCTAGCTTCCTTCACAATAACTATGCATGTATGATATGATATGAGTATGAATGTATGACTTGTTCGAATCAGTAGAAAATTTAAAAATGTACTTATTGGCATATTGTGCTGTCCTTCAATCTGACATCCTTGAGTACATTGTCATGCCATAAAATAGCGTGTAGCGCGCCTCTTGATACTCGTAACTGACTGAGTGCAAAAATCGCTCTTAGACTCGTCTACTATAATGATTCCTAGATGGTCTCACACATTTTATCAATATCCTACGAGTAGTTTTGGCTTATAGATAATAATGCATTATCACTACATTGTATAAAACTAAGTCGCTTTCTCTATCCCTATGCCCATTTGTATGCTTAAATCTTTAAAACTACGCACATTTCAATGCGATTTTTTAATAGATAAAGTGATTGAAGAGGAAGGGTAATGTGTATATTTCATAACCATGCGAATCCGGGGCGGGCCGCTAGTTTAATATACTCAACAACCACTTGTCGATCTTTACGAAATTTTATCCTATCTTTTAAATATTTTGCTGGATCAAAGAAAAATCAACGTAAGGCCATCTCGAAGTTACGGCCCATCTTTCAAAAAAAGAACCATCAAAATCAGTTTGTTGTTATTGACTGAGTAATCCCGTAACAAAAATAAGAAAGTTTTAGAATCTTACTGTCGAATTGAGAACCTCCTTTTTGGGACTCGGTTAAATCGTAGGCAAGTATATTGTAGCTCTAAACATGGTACAGTACATTCAGCGTATTGATCGGCTGGCGGGACGATCCGGCACGCGGGGACTATACTCTCTCAATTATTCAGCCTACTTCCGCGCTGCCGTTTGTTACATCTCCCTGAGAGTATTACTACACTTTTATGGATCTTGGTATCCGTATATCTACATTCGCTATAAAATATACATTACAGATATTATTTACTTTCTATTATCAAGCCTTTTGTCAGGACGTGATAATCCCATCATCTCGTTTGTTAAATCAGGTTTGCTGGATTATTCAGCAAGTGTAGTCGCGTCTAGCTAAGGTCCTATTTTAATCGACTTTGCAAAGAGAAGAGGGTATACGATTGAATCCCCATATATTTTTTATTTGTTAATCAATTTCTCCCTCATTTGTAAATCGATTTATTTATTTTTTATTTGAAAGAAAGTGCTTCCGAGGTGATCCCATTGGTCAGGATCTGGTGACGGTATCCTAGAAAAATTGGCGAAGATACGATCTTTTGTATACTTCGACTTAGAATCGACGTTAGTTTTTTTTTTTCAGTTATTTACTTTCTTTTATTACTCTTATTGTAAGTACAATAAATATATATACCTGGCTTCAAAAACATAATTTGATATAACCCTATGCAAGCAAATATACTGGTGCTTTATTTATCAGCCAACAATACTAATACATAGAAAAAATAAATAGATAGGTATCGGAATTTATTAATAAAAGCCCAGACAAGTGGGGTCACTTTTGAAGCTCGATTCATGCAATAATAGAAATTGGAATGAATGTGTAATTTTAGATACTCTTGAACTGGTAAATTAGATATTTACCCTTAGTTAATAGTAAACAATAAATTGTTTAATCGGAGTCCTTGAATTTATTTGTAACTAAATGTTAATAATCCGCTAGTACTGTGTCCAAAAGTACCTAAAATGACATTACGATTCCAATTTCCAATTCGCATGAAATCGAGATTCAAGAGTAACCCTTCAGACCAGAGAAGAGTAGAATATTCATCATACAAATGCCTGTCCCTGTTGGAAATCAGACTCAGGCCTCGACGTTTGTCAGTGGCGAGTTTGCACTCCTCGAGCGACCAAAAATATTTATTTTGAAGATACCAAGTTATATCATAAAATTTTTTGGGACTCTCACGCTGAGGCTGTTTTTTAATATGTTTTTTGATATGTTTGTAAGCCCTAGATGTTTTGTGGTTTTTTCAGGGGATTATTCTGGGGAACATCTTGATGGTCTCTGGTACAACCGGGTCGTATGCGTTCGTCTGAAATACGATCTCGGTTAAAGAGCACCGCTGCACTTTTGTCAGGGTATACTTCTATGCACCACTCTCTAAACCAGTTGACCAGTTTGCTGTCGTACGAAGGTATGAAATTGATGTAAAATAAGCCTTTATTTTGCTAATTCCGCATAAGCAGTGTAACTGTTGTGGCAAATAATCCTCCAAACGACACAGAATGTGACAAGCCTAACTGACGTTCCCACCACCCACCTCCGCGACCAGAACACGAGTATGTTTGTATGGTCAAACGAAGACACACGAGTACAGTACAGTCGAATTCCTGAGGGTGCCTCGGTGTAGAGGCGAAACGTACGTCGAGTGCGATTTGGTGTTCTTTGTGGTGAGTGCTTCGACAAAGTTTGTGAAGGAGGTGACAAGTGGTTTTGTTTAACGAGTTCTGACTATTCGTGATCTGGTCGCGGAGGTGGGAGGTGGGAGCTTTAGATAGGGTTGTCACATGTAAAGAACGTGACAATTTGTATTCTTTCCCGAGCTCTTCCTATATTCGTGTTCTGGTCGTGGAGGTAGGTGGTGGGAACGTCAGTTAGGCTTGTCACATTCTGTGTCATTTGGAGGATTATTTGCCACAACAATTACATTGCTGACGCAGAAAAAACAAAACAAAGGATTTTTACATCTGTTATAATGGATTTCCGCAAAGTAACGCCTGATTCAATAAAATAGGTTTGAAATTATTAATTTCTTTTGTTGATAGGACATGTGGGGAAAAGTTACGCTCAAAATTAATAACCTTAAGGATAGTTCCAGTTTAACCTTAAAATTAAGGCGCTCAACATTTAATCTAAACACAATAGGTAAGGTTGTCTTTAGCAAGAGAGATGTCTGCCATCTAAAGGAACCACAAAAATGAAGAAAAAAGGTATTCAAATCAAGAGTAATAATGTTCAAGATTAACTTATTATATTTTTCTAGTATACGTCTCGTAGGTTCGGCGTTTGTGGCGGGACGTGAAGACCCCGTCACCCGCTGGTGGTTACTGACTTAGCTTAAAGTTGCCAATCTGGGGCTCCAGGGAAACGAATTACACCAGGAAAGATGCACTTTAGTACTCCTCTGTGCCCGGGAGGGGACACTAGGAGTGGACAGGGCGGTGGGCTGTTTGGTTTGCCTAAGGTGGCGACTGGTAGTAATATCATAGGTAGGTAGTTAAGAGGTGTCTTATAATTTTTTGTGACAAAGCTAAATGTGTTTAAATTTGAAATCAAAACTAGTCATTGAAATAATGGACAACAGTCATGATTTATAGCACATATAAATGCCTAATAATTTGGAATACAAATAATCTTATCCGATATTTACGAATCTGAATTCAAATCAGCACTTATCAGTTACTTTAAATTGTTATCTTCAGATACATTTAGTAGTAGGCCGTCTACCTTTCCCAACATGGGTCGTTTACTCAGTAGTGTAATATTAACAGTATTTTTAATATCTACTGTTCAAAGTCAAGTTCAACTAGTTAATGGCAAAATTAAAATATTAATTGGAACTACAGCTGGGTGTGGCGATACCGTACGGTTCGTAGGTCAACAATTGTCCCCGACATATCAAAAATACAAGCAATATCTCGAACTGGAATTTGTCCCTTGGGGCAGGACTGTCAGAGGTCAAGACGGCAACCTTATATGTCAATTCGGCGACAACGACTGCTTTGCAAATCGTCTGCATAGATGTGCTCTGGATTTGTTAAAAGGTAATCAAGATGCTCAAGTGCGTTTTATGGAATGTGAATTCACGAATAGAGCTGGGTTTTTAAACAGAAGCTACCTCTGTGCTGATGCTGTTGGACTCAGTCTTATAGACGTGGACTATTGCATGTCAACAAGTGGTGATGCTTTAGAAGAACCTGCGAGAGAAATCTCCCAACAACCAATGTCAGTTATTAATTTTGTTCCGTTCATCGTATTTAACGATAATATAAACGTTGATCAACATTTCCAAGGTTTTCTAAGACTTGAAAGTGTGATTTGTTTTGCTCTTGCTGAAGATCCGTCAACTGGTGTAACGCATTGTTCAATTTAAAATAAATACAGAGAAAAAAGAAAAATCTTTTTGAACTTATTTTACATTTGTGACTCAGCCCGACTTCGCTCGGGTGACAGAACTTATAAGTACTTTACTTATTATTTTTTAACTACGTGAAAATAATTCAAGAAAATATAAGTAAAGAAAAAAATATACTTATAGTTATGTTGAAACGAAATTTACTAAATTCCAATTTAAAATTCACCACTTCGCGAAAGCGTCTGATTTTCTAATAATTATTAAAACATTTAAATTGAAATTATTTAGCCTAAAAAGCTTTAATATGATGCATAAAAAAAATTACAATAGATGATAATGGTGGTGATTCTGCTGGTGGTGTTATCTTTCTCAAATGAAACAAAAACAAAAGAGATGGAACAGTTTAGACATGTCAAATTGGTGAGGATATGTCTAAACGTGATGTTTTTAATCAACATTTTCCGAGTGAGAGATTAAACGTCTGTAGAAATGTCGTAAACAAGCTAATCTGATAGAACTAAAAGTGTTTTGTCGTTTTCTATTGCTTTCATTGAAAGAAAATAGCAATATCTTAATATTTGTTTAGTGAGTGCGCAATAAAATTACCACTACTGTCTCCGCAACAATATGAGTGACTTTTTTAGAATGTTATAGGTTTAACTATGGTAGACTTTTAAGTCGCTCTGTAAAAAGGAAACAACCCCACAACACATTGTTTTAGTTTAATTCAAAGGGTAGCGTTTTCGATGAAATCTCTGAATGTTTATAAATTATTCAGACATCTTAAACAAATAGCGTAATATTATTTCAACCTCCTACTCGTTACGTCTGTTGATTAAAACTATATGAAAATCCCTTTAGTAATTTATGAGTTTACAATTATTTGTATATTATTTTAATTATAATTAACTACATTAAAATTTGTAACTAACGTAATTAGAAATCTATCCGCCATTTTGGATTTATTGTAATAATATATTATGTAGGTATAGAA
>NJDC01000309.1:39433-53198 GCA_002245475.1 Calephelis virginiensis | reverse complement strand
CACATATCCTATCCCGAGCAACATTTTTTTTTATTAGAAAATTGAAAAAATCCAATTTTCTTTTTGTTGCCTGACCCGGGATTCGAACCCGGGACCTCATGCAGTCAAGTCCAACAACTGAACCGCTAGACCACAGAGGCGATATTTTATCGTTAGGCGTCATATTTTTGACGTCAACGTACGCTATTAGTAAATTTTTATATTTGCAACGTGTATACCGATAAACAAAACTAATCTACCATATAATCATTTTGGTTATCAGCATTATCATCTAAAATGGAACCTTGCAACCGTGAGATATAATCTGCGACTGTTGTGTTTACTCGTTTCAAAAGGCCGGCTAAATTTTAACATAAGAAAGTTAAGGCTAAAATGAGTGCATTTTAAATATTAATTGCCCAATTGTAATATTTTCTTGATAAATATTACATAGTATCGCCTCTGTGGTCTAGCGGTTCAGTTGTTGGACTTGACTGCATGAGGTCCTGGGTTCGAATCCCGGGTCGGGCAACAAAAAGAAAATTGGGTTTTTCCAAATTTTCTAATAAAAAAAAATGTTGCTCGGGATAGGATATGTGCCCGGTTGGCGACAGGCTTGCCACCTATCACATTGTGGGACTTATCTTCGGCTAGTCGTGGGTGCCCTGTTTGTGCCTCTGCCTACCTCTTCGGGGATATGGGCGTGAAGATACTTCCTTGATAAATGAATGAATATTTACTTAAAATATTCCGCGATACTTCACTTGTCACGCTACGTCGTACGTCGTCATGACTTATACTAGATAATTCATGACGTCACCAGCCTGCGAATGCGATTGCGGTTGGCGTGTACGTTATAACCATGCATTTTGTATTTTTTCTCGAATAAAATTGTACTTGGCTTTTTTTTTATTTTCATATTACTTCGCTTAAAAATGTAATCGATATCCAAATTATCTCTCAAATTTTGACTGGTCCTTTAAATGTTACCCTGTATATTCTATTGTATACCTTGTTATAACCCGAAAAAAAATTGCATATCGTATTAATATCGAAGCCGTCATCATTGACATACCTTTATTTTTACCAAATACTGCTAACAGAGGCTTGTGATTTGTTTTTAACATAAATGTGTTTTTAATATACAGTACTGATGTATTTTTTATTCCATACATTATAGCCGTTGCCTCCTTTGGAATACAGTCCCGTTTGCTAGCCGATCGTGACTGCGAAGCAAAAGCTAGTAGTAGCCTTTGAACACCGCCCCTTTTTTGATAACACGGCCCCGTCCCAAGACGGACTACTATCACTCAACAGTCAACACTAAGTGCGCGGTCGGTTCGAATATCCCTTGCAGTCTAATGGACTAAAAAGTATTCGCTATACGTCTCCAGGTTCTGATTTACCTCCCATCAATTTTCAACCAAAGCTGTTCAGCCGTTCTTGAGTTTAGTTATGAATAGAGTAAGCAACACGACTTTCTTTTATGTGTTATACTAGCTTTTCCGGCGAACTTCATTCCACCCGTTTAGTTTGTATGGGACAAATCGAAATGTTATTTTTCCTAGTTTCCTTGCAGTTTAACAGTATAAAAAGTTAGCCTGTGTCCTTTTCCTAGTTTTAAGGTACATCAATAAATTTTCAGCCATATCGGTTCATTCGTCCTAAAGTTGTAGTGTATCTAACGCGAATTTCTTTTCTATATATAGATTGTACAATAGATTTAAATTTTCCTTAACCGCTTTTACGGAACAGACAATTTGAACATCGACCTTGGAACTTGGAATTTTCAACTTGCCCAGGTAGAGATTCACCACCTTGCCAATTTTTGTCACCATAATGACATTGTCACGTTCCGGTCCAGAGAGTTGGCTAGACGGTAGATTTGCACAATGTGACTAATATCCCGGCCATAAGACAACAGTGCACCTATTATATAGACTACGATTGTCTCTAACCCCTAAAAGAGCCGTATACTTGTTCACTGGCTATTAACACAATAAAATAAGAATTAAAGTATACAGTACTAGCTGTTGCCCGCGGGGTGGCCCGCGTGGTTAATGGTCCCACAAGAACATATTTTCGGGATAGAAACTATCCTATGTGTTAATCCATGTTACCCTCTATGTGTTTGCCAAATTTCATGAAAATCAGTTAAGCAGTTTTTGTGCTAAGGAGTGACAAACAAACAGACAGAGAAATTTTCACTTTTATTACATTAATAGGATAGGATAAAAATTAAGACCGTTACTCTTTTATAAAAAGACAATTATTTGACGTTTTTAATCGCACTCTATATAAATCACGTCGACTGACCATTGACATGCCACTGAATGGTACCAACATTCACACAATAGTTGTAATAACATCCGAGCAATCCATAATAGCTTCTGTAATGTGATATTCCGGGAAAGATCTATGTAATCCTGTCATCTGCATAATTGTATTGAGAACCAGTAATGTTGGTGAATAATGCGACCCCAAACACTAATTTGATTGTTAGTTGGATGTAACTTGTGATAATACTGATTTAGCCACTGATAAGATACTGATGCTGATTCTGACATATACTATCAAAACCTATTTCAATGCTATCTATCCTAATTAAATAATAATTCAAGTGTAACTCTTAAAAAAGCTGACAACATTTTTTAATACCATGTCGCGATTAGGGTCAAAATACATAAGGGCGTTGCGGCATCGCGTCGCTAAAAAGACCGGTTTACGTTGCGACGTTGCTCCGTTATAGACGTTTCTCTAACTTGGACTAAGGTCTTAAGGCTTATTTTTTATTAAAAAGATAGTATTACTCTGTTTAAAATAAATAAACAGTGCCACGCCGCTACTATCGGCAGGAACGCTACTGCCGATTCTAGCGGCACGGCGCCGCAACACGGTTTTGTGTTTCGGCCCTTAGCTATTTCTTTTTTTGAAAGGTAGGTAGGTTGATATGGTACGACATAAATTTCATATAGATCGAACAAATAGTTTTTTAAGTTAAACTTAACAATGCGTACATTTTTAAACAACTTCAAAAAAGGAGAAAATTATATGTTCTTTACTTCTTTTTATGTACATGCTAATTGGTTTCTGTCATTTCTGAACCGCTTCCAAATTTTCTATTTATTTGAGAGAGCATACTTTGGAGATGGTCCTATTGCCCTACCAAGTCTAGATCTGATGCTGGAATCCCAGGGAAATCAAGAAAATACGTTTTTTTGAACGCATATGATTAAATATTGAAATCAAAGTCAGTTTTTGCAGTTTAAAGAATAATTTTCAACAGGAAATCCGTCTGCTTGTTTGCCTTCCAATATCATAAAAATCAATAAATCAAAATCATGAAATAAATTATGATGTACCTCGACGACAGCGTACACAAATTTCTATGGGACCACAATCATTTCGTAATCGTGGTTCTTTCGAAAAAGGAATTTTCAAAATTTCCTAATCATTGCATGAGTAATCGCTTGAGAAACATACAAAGCTTATAAAAACATATAGTCTGAGTCAGAGTCTGCTTTTCTGAGTTTTTTTTTTAGCCTAAGCTGTTTCAAATTAGCAAGGTCAATATAACTTGTACTTCTTTCAGTCGACTAGAATTAGTCAACCCATTCTGGTTTTGTCGACTAAATTTTTACTTCTAATAAAACTGCAAAAAAGACATTATAGTACATTGAAGATAGGTAAAAGTAATTAAGTGCAGTATGAATAAAAAATCCAACTTCATCTTTTACTAGAGCTACGTCGTAGTCGACAATTAATTTTTTGAAAGATAGCTTCGGATTCCGAAATGGTCCCACATCAATTTTATTGACATTCTAATATTCTCAATAAGATACAAATTTTTGTATACGTTGACAACCTCGTCAATTAAAATGGGACCATCTCGCAATGATGACCTATTTAAAAAAAAAACCGTCAAAATCGGTTTAGTATTAGCCGAGTAATCACGTTACAAATATACAAAAAAACATAGTCGAATTGAGAACCTGCTCCTTTTTATGGAGAATATTGAGAAACATTTGAATTTACATGTCACATATTATCACTCTAAGCCCCATGGCAGAATAGTCAAAGAGTATCGAGTGCCAGCTGAAAATCTAACTACGTGAAAATTCAAACCATTCAAATATTATGAATGGGAAAGTTTGTCTGTCCATGATTGATATCGATTGACCTTTAAATCAGGATAACGCTTGCTGCAGGCAAAACTACGGTTCCCACAACTAGCCGAAGACACTAAGTCCCCCAATGTAATGGGTGGCAAACCTAGCTCTAGCCGGGCACATATCCAATAACGGACAAATTTGCCCGCGTCGGGCATAAAAAAAGAAAATACGAATTTTCTATTTTAGTGCCCGACGCGGGGATCGAACCTGGGACCTCAAGAAGTCAAGTCAAACGCCGGACCGCTAGACCACAAAGGCGATCTCTATATAAAAGTGTACAAATTAACCTGCTAGCACTAAATGCGTTTTGTCTCTTTCTATGGATTAAAATGGAAAAAGATAGCAATAAATTTAAAGATAGTTGAACTGCAGCACAATTACTACTGAGTGGTATGCAACAGCTCGTCTAGATTGGTTACTTCAGCCGTTATAGTGTCAATAATCGCCATTATCGTGTTCCGTGATTTAGGTAGGGTAGCTGGGAGGCTTACACGCTCAACTTTAGATCAGGGACATAAGATGACGACGCCCCAGTAACATCTATGATGTCTATCAGTGATGGCTATCTCTTACCATCAGAAGGTCCACTTGCTTCTTCATTATCTCATAACATACAAAAAAGAGGGCATCAGACTCTTTCTTTTTAAAGTCAAAATATATCTATTTCTATGTTAAGTTATCTCAGTCTAGTTTAGGGAATTAAAAACCGGATAACTTTGTAGAAAGTTATGTATAATATAACATAAAAAATCATAACATATCCTCACGCCAGGTCCTTCACAGGGTAGACAGAGACTGTCGAGTGCCAAACTTAACGATCCTGACAATCCTGTCTGGCTTCCATCACATTCATTTCGCTTTTCATACAAATACGCCAGTGTGTGTGTATGTATGTAAAAGAAAACATATTTTATACACACATACAGATTTTTACGCCCAGTCCATTAGATTAAAAAGTTTAGGCTCATAGAGCATAGGCTCACCGTCACTAACACCGTGACATCTGACTAGGTGGTAGAGTTTAGCAGCGACTCGCCCGGATCGGTACCGCCGCCTTACCTATTCCTGCCGCCATGACGTGTTCCGGTTCGAAGGGTAAGGTTGCCGGTAAACTTATTTTTGCTCAAGGCCTAACATCCCGGCCTCAGGTTGGCAACGCACCATTACCACCTTTGGTGTCTCTAGGCGGCGTAAATTTTTTACCATCAGGAAATCCGTCTGCTTGTTTGCCTTCCAATATAAAAAAAAAATCACGCACCCAGTGTCACGATCCTCGCAGAGCTACCTATCATCCTCATCATTCATTACTCTATTCATACAAACATACATTCTTTTGACACCACTCCCAGATGTAGTACCTACGTCTACATATATATTCGCAGTGTATATATTATGTTTTGTAAATATTTCATTACAAATGACCGATCTAACGGAATAAAAGTATTAAAACAAAATAGTTAGAGTTTTTTTATAATAAACAATAGAAATTTACAATAAAATTCCAAACACGGATGACAAAGAGAAAAATCCGATAAAAAGTAAACAAAATTGAATGCAACCATTTCACAAAATTCATATATCAACGTGTATAAATCTTTTTTTAATTTTTCTTTGAAACAAAACAGCATATTTCATATTGTAAGCTTCGAGAGGGTCCGCGCTTTATAAAGCTGTGTTCATAAAGTCCCGGAACAAATAAGTCTAAAACAATTTCCTACACCCTCCTTTAAAAGTATTTTAAGGTAATCTTCTAAGGCTACACAAAAAGCATGAACTCTGTAAGCGTGTTTTCTTTGTATTTTTCTATTAACATTCCTTAGTAGCTCCGTTCTTAATGTGTTTTCTTTTATGCAGCTGTGTCCTACGAAATTATGTCTTTGATATACATGTATATAAGTAGGGAAATAAAATGTGTGTATTTTTAACTAAGGAAAAGGAGAAGGTTTTAAATTTGAGGATATTTTAAACCAACTTAACAAAAGAGGACATTCTCAATTCGACTGTATTTTCTGAAGTGAAAACTTCTTTAGCGGCGTTGCACACTTTTTTGAGAATGGGTAAAAAACGCGTCAGGACACGTGACCTGAAATTTCGTAATCTTTTCGCTTGCGCGAATGTTCTTGTTGTCATGTTTGTGTACGATATCGCAATAAATGAATATTGCATTCTACCACATAAATGATAGTACTTTCATACTGATAATTAAAGCAATTCGTGCAAAATTATTCTCTAACAAAAATGCACAAAGTTTTAAATTAAATACTAAAGTTTTCACTTCTGCTAGCACTCCCGCAGTGCAACCTGTCGTTTTTTCGTATGTTTGTTACGCGATTAAACAGCCAATACCTAACCAATTTTGGTGATTCATTTATAAAAAGAAGGGTCATGATTTCGAGGTGTTCCCATATTAAATTTATCGCACATTTTGAGTCACACAAAAAAGTGGATAAATTTTTCGTTTATCATTACCGAAAAATGCATTATGTACTATATCTCAAAAAGTATTGATAAAATTTACGAGGGACTGTTTTTGTTAACTATTTTTCGAAAAAACTATTATCAAATATCGACGTGGTACCCAATGAAATAGTTGGAATCGGTTTTTGCAGCTAAATGTATGTATGTATACTACCATTCTGTAGAAGAGAAAGATATACAGTCACGCATAGCTTTTTGCAGAGTAGTCTAAGTTTTGTTATTGTAGTGAATAAAAGGTGGTTTACCTTTTTTTACGATTCGTGTTTTTGTGACTTATAATTGAAAATAAGTATTTCATTGTTTACTAGAACGAGAGGACGCATTTAGAGCTCTGGAGGCCTCAGAGTAAGAAAAGAGTGAGAGTAAAAGACCCTGTGACCCCAATTTTTTATTAAATAAACCGTACACTTTTTTTAGACGAGTTTTCAATTCGTTTTTAAGAACGATATAATTATGTTCGTATAAAGCATTGCAGGTAAAGGTCAAACAGTAAAAAAATATCAAAGGAAATTACATTTACTTACTAGTATGTACTAGTAGCAATTTGAAAAAAAATCTAAATAATGTTGTCATGAATAGGTTGGATGGATTAGGTATAGCACCAGGCTACTAATACGATGAACTAAAATTTATGTGTGATCGTTTCGGAATCATTAGCTAGCTTTCCAAAAAAATTATCAAATCGTAATGTGGTTTCTATTCCTATATTTATCCAGTGTATCATTGGTAATGGTAGTGTCATCATTGGTAATGTACGGTAGATAGGACTAAAAATTAATCTACCTTTAAATTAATTTATAAGAAATTATGAAACTTATGTTCATAAATAAATAAAATGTTTATTAAAATGTAAATAAGGGCTGTGATTTAAATGTACATTTTTATAGAAATACGTAACTTTTTAAAATTAACTAAATATTTGCACACCACAATGTGGTAGAATATGTTTTATTCTTAAATATCTTTATAACAACTTTTTAACACACATATTCTGCAAATAAATAATTTTCATTTCATTTCATTTTCATTTCCAATATTTAGAGTCCGTTTTTTAATGTTTACTAAGCTAAATTATATTTAAAAAATTATAAAACAAAACAGGCATGAAAAACACAATAAATCATGTATTTCAAATATCAAAAGTTTACCAAAAACCTGCCATTAATAAAAAATGTCTTAATATAAATTTATTGCGTAAATATCTTACTTGTTTATGGTTAACGTACTTAAAAATGTAAGCCACCCCTCGTACAGGAGACAGTAATGAAATTGATGTCCCTGGGGTCAAAACCCGCGTTTCCTTGCCTAAGGGGCTTAAGTTCTAGTGTTCTAAAGTTAAAAACTCGTATCGTATTATTAATAAATACGAAATAAAGTATTCCAAGGTTCATCCTTGTGTTTTATTCTTTACTATCTGTTGCCTTTTTTATACAATTGGAGGCAAACGAGCAAGTGAGTCACCGATGGAAAGTGATCACCGCCGCCTACGAACATCCGTAACACCAGGAGTATCACAGAAATATCACAGAAGCTGGGCTTGAATGTGGCCTATAATATGTTAATCCAGGTCTCAATTTATATGTGTTCCAAATTTCGGACAACTCCGTTCAGCCATTCGACCGTGAAAGTGTAACAAACATTCATACATACATACTCACAAACTTTCGCATTTATATGTTAGTAGGATAACGTTGCGATACAGACTGTAATATCAACTTGACTTTACTCCGCATTGATCCATTTTTATTAATAAGACGGGTAGTGACGACTTCGTCAGCATATAATATTAAAATTAAAGACTTCCAATATCCGTGACATAGCTAAAAACCAACTCGATGACGTCAGGTTTCGAAAAAAATCCACATCAAAATCGATATATTTATTCAGTTCGGTATTGACAGGACAGCAAAACGTCCATTGATTCACCCGTTTTAAAATATATTTAATCCTACAAAGTAGCCCTATATTGATTTCTTTTACGTTGGTCAGTAATACAGGCTCGTTGGTCCAGTGGCTAGCGTAAACGCCTAACTGCACTAATCAACCTCAAGGCACGGTGTCAAGTGTCAAGTGTAGTGTCAAGCTCATAACGGAAAATGTTAATAAAATCTGTTATCGATTTTTATAAGTTACACTGAAAATGTGAACATGTATTTTTAAAATGAATGAATACAAAATTAATACGCTACATATTCGTAGGTTAATAAACGACATTATTTGTATTTTTACAAATACAAATATATTTATGGTTGCAGTATCTAGGTTGACACTAGATTTTAGAGTTGATATTTACATTTTTCTTACATCAAATATCGATACTCATTTACAAAATATCGGTATCGCAGGACAGCACTATAGAAAAATGCAGGTAAAATTATTTGTAAATTTGACATTTACGTATGTCAATTTAGTCTCTGAGATTAAAAAACAGGCTATAGATAATTTTTGAACAAAAATATTCGCATCGAAACTAGTCTGTCATTTTAAAAGTTGTGATATACTTAAACTATATATGTATACTCAAACACGTCGAATTTATAACACTCCTCTTTTGACGTCAAATGGTAAATTTAAGAAAAATTAAAACGGATCGTGTTTTTTCTGAATACGATATCACGACTTGCAGCTGTAATACAGATAATTTAAAATTGAAGAAAAATGTAATTGTAAAAACTAACCTTTGGTTGTTGGTCTGGGTCTGCTATGTAGAAGATATGCTTTCCTGCCAGGTAGCTAGTAAGAGGCGAGCAAAGGTTCAATGGCTCTTTACCAACAAGACCTCTGCTGGAAGAGAGCCGTGGTGTATGAAACTCGTCCGGAAAGAATCCACTGTCTTACCTATTAATTGCCGCCATAATGGCACTATTATGTTCCTGTGCAAAAAATAGGGCAGCCAGTAGACTTGCTCAATTAGCCTAACTACTTAACCGCAAAATAGCGACGCATATACAACATATATGGTGTCTATAGGCGACGGTTATCTCTTACCATCAGGAGAACTGTGTGCTTATTCGCTATCTTATCACATTAAAAAGTATTTTACTCCATATTCTTGGCATTCCATCATCAAATTCAGACCTGGCGGCAACAAAATCACCATCAGCGTAATTTCAACGCTTTTTCAATTTAAAAACGTTGTTTAAATTGATTTAGAAATAAAGGAAAAATCATAACATATTCTATAAAAAATACTAGTTGAACATATAACCTCCTTTTTTTTCAAGTCGGTTAATGAAGTTCATAAGTCATGATCTCATGTCACCAATGAACCTAATAATAATACACTACTCTCCAGAGAATATGGTTCACCCTCTTTCATTTAATCAATCCTTATTACCGTGGAAAAGTCGTTCCATATGAAACTAAACCGACCTCAACCCCAAAGCAAAACTCTACAAATGACTGCTAAAACTTAACGACTTCATACATCCCCATCTGAACTGAGGGTGCAATAAAATTAATACCTTACCTTAAATCGTCAGGTCGGCTCCCAGGATGGTAATTTCCCTTAAATATTTAAGTTTTCCCTTCACCCTCCACAACAAGATTCAATTTCACGCCCCAAAAAGGGGTCAATTTTGGACGATTCTCGCTTCCTCAAACGTCAAGAGACGACTGAAAGTGTCCAATAAATCTTGAACTTTGCTACCATTTGTCAATCCCTAATTTCAATTTTGTTTCCAGTATGAATTTTAAGGCAGGGTAGTTCACTTTATGTTGGCGATAATAGTAACCCAGTAGAAAATTTCTGGTTGCATTCAAGATGGAAACGACACAAACTCGATTTGAATCAATCTTGTTGTCTATTTAGAAGAGGTGGGGTGAATTCAAATTGGTAAAGAGATAACTTATTTTTTATTCTCAAACAATCGATACAAACAAAAGAATGTGTTGTTTGTAACACTATTCATAACTCAAGAACGGCTGAACCGATTTGGCTGAAAATTGGTGGGGTGGGTTCTAATCAGGAGACAGACTTAAGACACTTTTATCCCGTTCGACTGCGAAAAACCAAGGAAAGGAACATTTTGTTTTCTCATACAAACTGAACTGATGCAACTAAGTTCGCCGCAACAGCTAGTTACTGATAAATTGAGAGGTTCTGTATTTGACAAAATGTAACTTAAGCGCAGTAAATTTACAAAAAACCGGCTTCATTGCAATTTTGTTGTTTTTTTTGACACGATTTCGTCGAGGACCATGAAAAATTATGTATAACTAACCGACCCGGCGAACTTCTTACCGCTTTACATTAAGAGCTACTGACAATCTGTTAAAAAAATGATTTTCCTATTTTCCCCGCAATTTTCCTAGTTTATCTTTTCATATGAATCTTCACCTGACAATGACTAATACGACTAAAAAACTATTAGCAAATTTGATCCATCCATTCAGGCGTGTTGCCAAAGAGGGATAACCATGTAAAATGGAGATTCATTTTTATACATATTTTATAAGTAAAGCTCAAAAGCCATTTGTCGAAAAACAACAAAAAACACAAAAACTATGCGTTTTCATAATACAACTTGGCGGATTTTGCTCAAATTTATATAGGACTATCCCTGAAACATGTACTATCATATAAAAACATAAGAACCAAATTCCATTCAGAATACTTGGAGAAATCGCGTAAAAATAAAACATAGACAAATTGATAATCTTCTCCTTTTCAGAGTTGGTTAAAAATGAGACCATTGCTATCTCTCAGCGATGTGATAAATAACACTGATTTAAAGGATTAGATTCAATTATAGACAAACGCAATCGCCCTTATGTGATTAATATAAGTGTTGATAATAAATACTACTTGCGGCATGACTAGTGCAAAATAATATTCACAGTAGTCACTTTACATTCTATTTATTTTTAAAGTAGATAGTAATGCTTTAATTAGCAATTCTTCCAGATTTTATTACTGGATTACATATTCTGTCGCCAACAGCACCAGTAGCCACCAAAGCAGAGTTCTATGACGGCGAAGAGAGGGTAGCAATCCATCCAGCAACACACCAAAAACATCTATGGTGTCCTAAGCATTATTGTTTTTTTTATACGAAGAAGTGATGCACTGTCGCATAACAAAAACATATTTATTCATTTATAAATCTGTCGGTTCTAATAATCTTATGGCTTTTAATACGAAGATCAGTTTGATAAAATAAATCAGCAGGGCTAGTAAACATACAAATCTTACATGCTTGGCATGCGACTTTAGTTATCTACTCTATTAGATCAAGTTGATGTTATTAATTTTTAACCCCCGGCGGGAAATAAGGGTTTTATAAGTTCGACGTGTCTGTGTGTGTGTGTGTGTGTGCATGTGTGTGTGAATGTCTGTGGCATCATAACTTTTGAAAGGATGGACCGATTTCGAAGCGGATTTGTTTAAAAGCTGACGAGATCGAGATGGTTCCAAGTTCCATTAGGTGTGCGAGTGAGTAAGGTCGGTATATTTTAAATTTTAGTATTATAAGCCCCGAAAAAAAAGGGAGTACTGTAGCATGTTTTACTTTTTTACTATCTCTGTTTGTGGCATTACAACTGCTAAGCCAATGGACTAATTTCGATGCGAATTTTTCGTTTGAAAGCTGGCTTAATCGAGATGGTTGTTACTAAACTATGGTTAGATTTTTTTAAATTTTATATTTCTTGTTGTCATTTTATGTATATAACAACATATTTTTATTTTAGCACTTGCCCTGTGCTTGGGATAAATTTCTATAAATTTTAAAGAAAGAAAAAACAAAAGGTTACAGGTTCAAATCCTGACTGGGGCGAAATTTTTTCTTTCTTTAAAATTTATAGATATATAACAACAGCCAATCGATATGAAGTTATTTACAATACTTGTAACCGGCAGTATCTTATGATTAATTTTAAGTTAATTTGCCCCTTTCTGGGGCCGGCTAAGACCTTTAGGCCATGCTGCCACGTCTTCCGTATTAATTGCTTCTCATTAGTCACAAGTCTTCCGTATTAATTTTTCTTATCCAGTCATTAGTCACTATTTACAGAGTCATGTCTGAGTCTTGAGTAAAGCGGTGGTCACTTTACACAAGCTCACTTTGAGAGATTTGGCGGAAGGGAGGAAATTCACGATACACTAATTTCTTCATGATTATTTCATTCGTGCACTTTCACTGAACAAAATTTAACTAATTCCCACTTAAATTAACTAATTTAACTCATAATTTACACTAAATTCAATAATTGTGAAAAAATTACGACCATCTTCATTCACGATGGCGCCAAAAAATCTGTCTTATGATTAATTCATCGACGTAAGATACAGATACTAAAACAAATATAGTATAAAAAATTACTTTTTAATCACAGTAACCCAAATGACAATACATCTTGACATATTTCCCGAAATAGACCCACCACACTAATCTACTTGTCCTATAATCGTTCGTATTCACATGGACCCTGCCTTTGTATCATGACATCGCTGGGGCGACTACAATAGCCTCATGAATATATGTTCACCTGCATTGTGGAGCCCGAAAATTTGTCTTTTTGTAATTGCACTGTAGAAGGAAAGGTTTTATAGTTTTTGAAGGCAAACAAGCATATGGGTTTTTCGTTATGAAATACACTTTGCGAACTGACAGACAGTGTGTTGCCAACTTGAAGCTGGGATGTTAAGGGATATTGCGAAAGTTTACCGGTTACCCATTAGGTTAATTATTAAATTTAGCGGAGTAAAACTGCAAAACCGACTGTACCTCTGGGTACCACGTCGCAATTAAATAATTATTATTTAAACATAACCAAATTCCATTCAGAATACGTGTAGTAATCGCGTAAAAATAAAACATAGACAAATTGATAACCTCCTCCTTTTCAGAGTCGGTTAAAAATGAAACTATTGCTACCTCTCAGCGATGTGATAAATAACACTGATATAAAGGATTAGATTCAAGTATAGATAAACACAATCGCATTTATGTGATTGATATAAGTGTTGATAATAAATACAACTTGCAGCACGACTAGTGCAAAATAATATTCACAGTAGTCACTTTACACTTTATTTATTTTTAAAGTAGACAGTAGTGTTTTAAGTAGCAATTCTTCCAGATTTCATTACTGGATTATTTATTATTATGGGTGGTGTCAAGAGTCTCCGAAAC
>NJDC01000309.1:23807-37284 GCA_002245475.1 Calephelis virginiensis | reverse complement strand
GACAAATCCGTTCAGCCATTCGAGCGTGAAAGAGTAACAAACATCCATACATCCATACTTACAAACTTTCGCATCTATAATATTAATAGGGTTTTAGTATTATTAGCCCCAAAGAAAAAAGGGAGTACTGTAGCATGTTTTACTTTTTTACTATCTCTGTTTGTGGCATTACAACTGCTAAGCCAATGGACTGATTTCGATGCGAATTTTTCGTTTGAAAGCTGGCTTAATCGAGATGGTTCTTACTAAACTATGGTTAGATTTTGTCTGGAATTGTTGTTTTTTTAATTTTATATTTCTTGTTGTCATTTTATGTATATAACAACAGCCAATCGATATGAAGTCATTTACAATACTTGTAACCGGCAGTGTCTTATGATTAATTTTAAGTAATTTTCCCCTTTCTGGGGCCGGCTACGACCTTTAGGCCATGCTGCCACGTCTTCCGTATTAATTACTTCTCATTATTCACATGTCTTCCGTATTAATTATTCTTATCCAGTCATTATTCACTATTTACAGAGTCACGTCTGGGTCTTGAGTAAAGCGGTGGTCACTTTACACGAGCTCACTTTGAGAGATTTGGTGGCAGAGAGGAAATTCACGATACACTAATTTCTTCATGATTATTTCATTCGTGCACTTTCACTGACCAAAATTTAACTAATTCCCACTTAAATTAACTAATTTAACTCATAATTTACACTAAATTCAATAATTGTGAAAAAATTACGACCATCTTCATTCACGATGGCGCCAAAACTCTGTCTTATGATTAATTCATCGACGTAAGATACAGATACTAAAACAAATATAGTATAAAAATTTACTTTTTAATCACAATAACCCAAATAACAATACATCTTGACATATTTCCCGAAATAGACCCACCACACTAATCTACTTGTCCTATAATCGTTCGTATTCACATGGACCCTGCCTTTGTATCGTGACATCGCTGGGGCGACTACAATAGCCTCATGAATATATGTTCACCTGCATTGTGGAGCCCGAAAATTTGTCTTTTTGTAATTGCACTGTAGAAGGAAAGGTTTTATAGTTTTTGAAGGCAAAAAAGCACATGGGGTTTTCGTTAAGAAATACACTTTGTGAACTGACAGTGCGTTGCCAACTTGAAGCTGGGATGTTAAGGGATATTGCGAAAGTTTACCGGTTACCCATTAGGTTAATTATTAAATTTAGCGGAGTAAAACTGCAAAGCCTGTCTAACTGTACCTCTGGGTACCACGTCGCCATTAAATAATTATTATTTCTAAAGATATCAAATGGTTTTAAAATGGTCCTAGATTTTGATCAACATCGTGCTAGTTGTCTGTCATTATCTGTCTATTTGCTCTAATCTCTGAAACGGCTTAACTGATGTTGTAGGAACTTTTACTAGCAGGTACCTTATGTAAAATGCTAGGCTGCTTTTATTTCTGACTTTTTTGTTAAATTTCGGGCATAGCTAGTTTATTATAAAATATTTTTCATCCAATTACCAGCTCAGTGAACGTCGATTTAGGTTCGGATCTTTGATCATCGGATTATGCTTAAGCAAATGGCTTATGAAAAACAAAAGTAAAAAAATATTATAAAAAATAATGAAAAAGATTTGTAATTACAGAACTGGTGGTCATTTTGTAGGTAGCAAACAAACAGACGACTTTTATGAATAGACAATAAACAATAGCCTTTAAATATTTTATGTTATTGATTAGTCGTCATCTTATCCGGATCTACCATTCAGTAAGGGCCAGCATTGACTTTATTGCTGCAGAAGCAGGTGAAGTCCATTACTTCACTTCTTTGAACAATCTGCTGCAATATATAATATTTGAGAAATCCAGAAAACAGTTTTGGGCCGTGAGCCAGAAAAGATTCTCATTTTTTTCGTAATTATTGAGTGAAATTAGTTTACTTTGTGTATAATTTTGCTTAGCGAAAGAGCACAAATTAAATAGCCATGAAGATATTAGTGTATTCTATTCATGTATTTCCTCATTATTGCCAAATTCCATTATATGTATGTCCCCGTGTTGGTCCGGGCTCCTTTGCAGAATAGACCATCTGCCTTCCTGCCAGGCAGCTCGTAAAAGGCGAGCACAGGCTTACGGTCACTAACACCGTGACATCCTACTAGGTGGTAGAGTTTTGCATCGACTCGCCCGGTTTGGTACCACCACCTTACCTATTCCTGCCACCATAATGCCTAATGCTTGCCGTTGACGTGTTCCGGTTGGAGGGCTAAGTAGCCGATAAACTTACTTTTACTCAAGGCCTAACATCCCGGGCTCAGGTTGGCAACGCACCATTACCACTTTTGGTGTCTCGAAGCTGTGTGAATTTCTTACCATCAGGAAATCCCTCTTGTTTGCCTTCCAATATCATAAAAAAAATATGAGCTGGTATAATAAGACCACCGCCCTACTCGAGACTGACCACTCATGACTATCTTTGGCTACTTATAAACCCGATTTTGCGAAAACGGTTAACTTGATGCTGGAATTTTTACTTGACCAATGGCAAATGTTATTGCTTGTGCCAAAAACTAAAGAAAGAAATACAGAAAATCATTTTATACACATTTTTGATTTATTTGATATTTTCTATCGTCAGCGCTTGGTTTAAGTTCCAAATATTCGTATTACTTATTTAAATTTTAGCCTTGGTTATATTATAAAAGCGAAAAATGGTAGGCTATTTGTATTACCACAAATTATAAGTGAAACATATAACAGTACAGATGCTTCTTCATATAAAAGTATGAACTTTTGTTTTTATCACCACATTTAGCGGCCAAGTCTCAGTTCCGTATGTCATCACCAGTAACACACACTTTTGTTTTAATTTTTTTTTAATTATTTTAGTTAAAAAGTCACTTATGGATACAAATGGGAAATTGTGATGTTTTTTAGAATTCAACAAACATCAATTAAAAGACTGTAGCTCTCGGTCTATTTGCTGGCTGAATACGGAAATAAAAAGGAAGTCCGACTTACGCTTAGCTTTCATTGGCATTATTTGTTCTATCTGCACCCAGCATAATAAGCAGCCGAGAGCAATTAGCAACTATATAAATAGAGTATTACCGGCAATAAGTAGCCAATTAAAGTAATTATCGCCTACGAAAGAAAACTCATTAGACTTAAACTTAAACATTTCGGTAGGAATAAGTGCAGCTGAAATCTCCTTGAGCCTAGATTACGTTGGCTCAAATAGCTCGGACGAGTGTGGTCTCAAGCTAATAGTCGGGTGGCCATTAAGGTTTCAGTCGGGGGATCATGTGAGCTTGAATCGTTCTGTGTGGCCTTCGTTCTCAGCTTAAACTGTCACCCGAGCGCCCCTTACACCACTCTCTGAAGATTAAGATTGTATCTATGATCCAATATTTAATTGTACGTGATTTTAACTTGAATCTCTATATGTTATAAAAATATTGAAATACGTAATATCTTCAATGTGTACAGTTAAAAATGTGCCTGGATGTTCTGAATATTTAACTGAAGTAGTAAAAATTAGACCTGAAATCAATAAATTACAGCACTTTTAATATTCTATATTTAGTTGCTTGATTTCAATGACCACGCACGATGTATGGATATCTACTGAGATCACCCGGCTTTTTAGTAAGAATAACTTTGTTTATGTTTAACTTATTTTAATTTTTGTTTTTTTTTTACTTACTTTTGCGCAAGGCTTTGCAACCCGGCCTCAGGCTGGCAACGACCCATTACCATATTTATTCTGAAATACTAACACATAGACTAATAGAAGACTACATAGAAATAATAATCGCCTCTGTGGTCTAGCGGTCCGGGTGTTGGACTTGACTGCATGAGGTTGGCGATAGGCTTGCCATCTATCACATTGTGGGACTTAGTGTCTTCGGCTAGTCGTGGGTGCCTTGGTTGTACCTCTGCCTATTTCTTCGGGGATATGGGCGTGAAGATACTTACTTAGAAATACTTAAATAGATACCAAAATATATTTAATAGACACCCAGTCAAGGAAAGACAGACATCTAAATGTTCATCACACAAATGCCTGCCCCCGTCGGGAATCGAACCCGAGCCTCGCGGTTAGTCGATGTAGGTAGGCGTGTACGCGAACCTCTCGACCAAAGAAGCGGTATTGATTTCTTTGTGTTACCCGTGTTTTGTTTTGTGCGTTGTGCGTTGGCTAGTGCCACATTACGTAAATTGTGACTTCAATTAATTTAGCCCCTTTAATAATGCAAACTGTTGCACACAATAGATCTTTCATTTCGCTATTAATATAATTAGAGCTGTTGTTTAATGGAAACTAATTATTCTGATCAAATATGGCTATTCATTAACTTTACTGTATACATGGTATAGTGAAGTGAAGTCAGAAAGCACTAGCAGTCTGTCCATAAAGGGCGTTATGCGCGCGTAGCGATTTATGTTGCGTCCATATACCGCGTTACAAATAGACAATTGAATTATATAAATTAATCTGAAATCGAAAATTGGTCTACTCTTTTTTAACTCCATTATTAGTTCTGGACGCAGCAATGACAGTCGAGTAACTCGTTAGTAGAGCGCGTGTATGTCTCTATCTCTGAATGTGAATTACAGACGTTTTAGCCGAAAACGTGACGCACTATTTGAGTGGGTACTATGTAGTGGCCGCGTTTCGATCCGGTACTAGTCTTAGAATTATATAGACGTGTTACAAGTAACTTTTTATTGATCCACCTGAAATAAATATATTTTGAGTTTTTACTATGAGTCGCCTCTGTGGTCTAGCGGTTCAGTTGTTGGACTTGACTGCATGAGTTCCCGGGTTTGAATCCCGGGTCGGGCAATAAAAAAAATTGAGTTTTTCAAATTTTCTAATAAAAAAATAATGTTGCTCGGGATAGGATATGTGCCCGGTTGGCGATAGGCTTGCCACCTATCACATTGTGGGACTTAGTATCTTCGGCTACTCGTAGGTACCCTGGTTGTGCCTCTGCCTACCTATTCGGGGATATGGGTGTGAAGATACTTTTTTGGAGTTTTTACTATAGTACTTTGACATAATACACGCGTAGGTCTGCGCGCGTAAAACGCCCCTTCAGGACAGACTCTTAATGTTTTAATTGCTTAGTTATTTGTCAAAAAGAAACAAGATGTCAAACATCAATGTCAAAAATCCCGACATTTGAAACTATAGAAATAGGAATACCTATATAAAGAATTGCAACAATTTTCTATAACAAATTTAGTTGTATAAATACCGTTGGAATCGCCATATAGCTTAACAACATCTCTTTGTCTCTTTTAACGAATGTTGATATTATGTACGCCGAACGAGATAACCACATTTTTGTCTATGCTCATTGGCGTCGATTTAAAGTGACGTCATGACAGTTCTCATGTTTGCCAAGAATCCATATTTAGTGTTCAATTTTATAGTGATATAGTATTACAAATTGTCGATATTTTATTTTACATTCCCAGAAAAGAATATTTGGGCAAGATAAGAATATATACCATTGCCACTGAAAATATCAATCACAGTTAATAAGAATTATTTCAAGTGCTCACTTAAAAGTAAAAAAAGTGGTTTGAATGTAATCTGATCATTTTTTTTGTAATGCTAATGAATCGTGTAATAAATATAAAGAGTTAACTTAAATAAAGAATAAACATATTTGCACGACTTAATGTAAAAAAATATGCTCGTAAAAAGTAAATAAGTATTTTTCCTTTCGTTTAATTACATTTCCCTTTTGCACAAGTAAGTAAGTAATTAAGTAAGTTGAGAGTTGCAATTTCATTCGGTAGGTAAATAATAATTCTTATCTTTTTACCTAAACTTAACTATCAATCGTCACTAACAGATTATGTATCGATACTCTACTTTTTCTGGACAACCTTATAATGTCAAAATGGCAGCCATATTTAGTAGCCAACGGCAGGCTTTCTTCTTAGGTATTTCATGTCCATATACTAAGAGGTCAATGTTTGAAACAGTAAAGCAAATGCCACATTCATTTAAATTACATTTATTATACTTACCCTATAAATACAGGCTTCTTTTTCCCGTTGTTACCAAATTCAGATGTTAAGTTTCCTGTACGTATGCAGACAATTAAGTATGTATGTTACAGCTATGTGTGTATGTATGTACACATTTATTTGTTTATGTGCCCTTTATGTTACCTTGCTGCTCTCTATCCCTTGTGTAAATAGACCATTTTGCTTTTTGTCTGGCAGTTTGCAAAAGAAGAGCATAGGTTGAATAGGTTACTACACATTTTTTCATAATTTCCTAAGGGTCACAAGGGTAGGCTAGCCGTAAGACTTGCATAATACGAACATCGACACCATAGGAAAACGAAGCTCCTAAAATATCGTTGGTGTCAATAAAACATAGTTGTCTCTTACCATGAGCAGTCTCATATTTTTCGATGAGAAATGTTATAAAAACATCTTACATTGTTATATATATGCGTGGTGTATATTTGTTTCCGTTTTAATTTAATCTGTGCCTAATGATAAGTGTTTTAAGCTTCCTCAATCTGTGTTCAGTAGAGACCTTTCGTATATGTAAGCAACAAAACGTTCGCCCGTTTTAAAACCTCAGGTAATCAAAACCTAAAATAGGCTAGCGAAGTGTTGTGGAATTGTGACATATGTACCAATAAACCAGGATGTCAAAGACAATGGAGAATAGGGAATAATAAGAAAGCGGATCCTGGGTTTTAAAGTTCTAAAGTTAGAAGTGGGCTTAACGCTAAGATGAAGAACAGTTTTTAAGAAACCATGTCAACCGACTTGTATAATGTTTAGCATCATCTCAACCCACTTTCCGGCTGCATATTAAATTAAACTGTATCTACTATAAGGATAAAGATAACTCGGAACGAGTAAATGGAAAATGAAACAGAGAAAACTATGAAGATTCCTAAATTTTAATGTCATAAAATATTATAGTCTTATCTGATCTCTCTACTTAGCATGTCTTTCGTTCAACAAATATTAAAAAGAAAAAGTACATGCAAACAGTTACTTAATTAAAGTATTAGTTTGATCGCCTCGTTAGTCGAGGGGCTAGCGTACGCGCCTAACTCCACCCACCAAATTCGAGACTCGGGTTCGATTCCCGACGAGGGCAGGCATTTGTGTCATGATGAACATTTATATGTTTAAATTTCTGGATCTGAGTGTTTATTAAATTTATTCTGGTATCTGTTTAAGTATTTATATGTATTATAATTGTTAACTAACACCACATTAACCACAACTAACAACGCATTTAACTTGCTTACTTTGGGGTTAGATTTAGATTTTTGTAACTTGTCCAGGGATATTTTTTTATTAATAAGTAAATAGGTAGCTGAATATTTGCTATGATGATTTTAGCATTTGTTCTCAAAGAATTTTTTCAAGCAAGATGGCACTTAGCCGTAAATCCCTGAAAATCAAACTAAACACAAAAATCAAACAAGACAAAGTCTTGTAACCAAATCAAAAAAACAATTAGTATGAAGTTTCTTGTAACAAATTAATACACATTAAACAATTTTGTGAAATTTGGTAAGTATTGGAAATCATTAAGTTAAAGCAAACCAAATCTTCAGTAATATATATTCAATATAAAGCAAATATACTTCGATGAAAAAAAAGTGGCTTAAATGTACGTTTTTTTTTAAATTTTTCACATAAAATTAACCTGTTATTTATTTTTCCATTAACATAACAATAATTTTACTCCAATTTAATTTTATACTTTATGCTTCTTTGTGTTATGAGCAGTATTGCACAACATTTCTTTGATCGTATTGAAACTTCCTTTTTTTGTACTGGAAGAGATCGTTAATTTAGCGGTATGACCGCCTTTGTGTATTGAAAAGTTTTAACTTAGTGTATTTTGTGCACAATAACACGTAATGCTATATAATTCTAAAGACAGAGTAATAAATAATAAAACTAAAATTTTGATAAGTATAGCGACTCTATGCCACCTTTGTCCAAGGCGCGCCGCAACAAGGAACCATATTGTCAGCTTCGGCATAATGTCGCACGGCTAAACACCTTTAAGTAGCTCCAGGAAATATTGATAGAGGAAAAACACTCTCAAACCGCTTACAAAGTCCCATTGGAATTTCGTTAATGCAATAAAATCTCACATAAAGTATATTCCACGAATCACTTTGTTTTCTTCTCATCTCGACTCAACCGTTTTGTTTGTACGTGAACATCACGTTCCTCATGAAACATTGGTACACTTGGGATTAGGAAAATAATATGAAAGTAATTCTCTTGTAGGATCCGCATGAGTCCAGGGTTTAGCGTGCTCACCTAACTTCACCAATCCTAAGGCCTTGGCTTTGATTCCCGATAGGCGCAAGCATTGAATAATAAATACAAGATTTAGTAACAGGAGCAGTAATATCTATTTTTCGAAATTTTAATCGAAACGCCAAAGTGGAAAAAAATTGAGAGGTGTCAAGGGACACCCGGATGGAACGAAGTTCTCTCCCCCCCCTCTCTCTCAATCTCTATCAATCTCTAGTAATCTCTATCTCTCTTATAGAGAGAGACAGTCAGAAAAACATGAAATAAAAAAGAAAATAAAAAAATGAAAATAAAAATAAAAAAAATAGAAAATGAAAAATAAAATAAAAATAAAAAAAATTGTCCGACCCGGGATTCGAACCCGGGACCTCATGCAGTCAAGTCCAACTACTGAACCGCTAGACCACAGAGCAAAAAGTGTCGTGACAACATTTTCGTAAGAATTTTTTCCGTCTAGCCCCCATTCACAACGCGCAATAAGGAACTTCGTTCCAAAAATAGCAAACTTAGGGCCACCATTTATGTGAAAATGAAAACTTGGATTAAACATTCAATACTGAGTTAGTATGTAAGATGTATTTGACAGTGCATTCAATTTATCCTAGGAACGGTACTTATTATTGACCTCATTCCTAAGAGCATTGATTTTACTCACGACCTAGGTCCGTAAGTCCGAGCTTAGGGCGTCAAGATTCTAGAGGTGGCATGATTTTAGAAGAGGCACAACATTCAAAACTAAAAATTTAGGAAAAAAAAACACGTATTGGTTCGGGGCCGCTGAGTCGACCATCTGGCTCTCTGTCAAGCACATAAGACAGCTTCATAAGAGGCGAGCACTGGTTAAAAAATATAGGTCAGTCACCAACAAGACTACTGGAGGTAAAGAGCTGTGCAGCAAACTTCGTGAAGGGATCCACCACAATACCTATTCATGCCGCCTTAATAACTCTGTTATAGAAGTAGTCAACGGTAAGCGTTTACGTCAGGAATCGGCAAGTCGCTTTAAAACTCTACCACCTAGTCAGATGTCAAGGTGTAAGCCTATGCTCGCTTTTTTACGAGCTGCCTGGCAGGAAGGCAGATGGTCTATTCTGCAAAGGAGCTCGTACCAACACGGGGATAAAATGTATATTGCATACGTACTGCAATATTCTTTTTATGTTATTTATAAACAAAATTGAATCTCTCGTTCAATAAAAAATTAAATTAAAAATTTACAAAAACCTTGACAAAAGAACTTAATTTCCCTTTAAAAAGTAAAGAATATCCGAGGATATTTGCAGTCGTTCGGTTTATCTCCCCTCTTTCACCCCTCACAACTTTTAAACAGATAAATCGATTTTAGGAAAAATGACTGAAAACACTCGCACATAAGCTACCTTTAATACAAAAAAACTAAATTCAAATCACTGCATCCGTTAGGGAGTTATGATGCCACAGACAGACACACAGACAGATCGACACGTCAAACTTATAACAACCCACTTTTTGCATCGGGGGTTAAAAATAAACAGCGTCATGTAGTAGGCTGGTTTTTGTTTTAAATCCCGTCAGTACGGATCGCTCCGTGCGTAGTGATATGTATTCAACTGTAGAAGCGTTTAAGAGTAATGCGGACGGGTCCGTACGGACCGTGTATCGACGACGGCGATCAGTGTGAATCGGGATACGCGGAGCGATCCGTACCGACGGACCGCGTGAAACTAAAACCAGCCGTAGTGCCAATTTCGCTATGTAAACATTTTGAATATCCCCGCGTATTTTGTTTCGAATGCTGTGAATACCCATTCACACATTTAATGGAAGTGCTAGTTTTAACTGGGGCTATCTGAAATCTGGATTTGTTGTTCATTTGAAATAGTGATTTAGATTTGATAGTACTATGTAATTGAATATATTTTATATGTTAAATGTTTTACAATTTAAAGTGGTGATTCAATCTGTCTAACTATAAAACATTTTACGGCACAAAACGAGTGAAATGTTAGTAAGCAAGTATCTTCACGTCCATATCCCGAAGAGGTAGACAGAGGAACAACCAGGGCACCCACGACTAGACGAAGACAATAAGTCCCAAAATATGATAGGTGGTAAGCCTATCGCCAACCGGGGACATATTTAATCCCGAGCAACATTTTTTTGATTAGAACATTGGGAAAACCCAATTTTCTTTTTGTTGCCCGACTCGGGACCTCATGCTGTTAAGACCAACAATTGGACCGCTAGACTATACAGACCATAAAATGACAAAATGAGTATAAGAACAAGGAGAATGTATAATAAAAAATATTAATAAAAAAGTTTGTGTACGCACTCGTTCGTGTTAAGCATGTTAACAAATCAAAACTTAAGACACTTGAGAATTATGTAAATTTTTCTCTGTAATTTTCACTCTAGGTAAGATTTTATTTTATACTAGCTGTTACCCGCGGCTTCGCCCGCGATAAATTGAGATGTAAGCTATCCTATCTCTCAAGTTGGATCGAACTGCACATGGTGTGCGAATTTTATTATAATCGGTTAAGTGGTTTAGGAGTCCATTGAGGACAAACATTGTGACACGAGATTTATATATATTAGATTATATACAGGGCCACATCTAAAGAACCAGCCAAATTTTGAAAAAGCGTGCGGAATCGATAACACTTTCGATCTATGAAAAAACTAAAAATCAACAAAAGAAATATTTATAACTTTCATATTCAAAATACAAGACGCATGGTTATAACGTAAATAAAGCAAACTGATTTCCACCGACAACAGTGGGATTCGCAGGCTAATGACGCCATGACTCGTAATAAGTACTTCGAATTAAGCACTTTTGCGGACTGTTTTCAATGCATGTTTATAAAAGTAAATATTAAAATTTGGCAATAATACTCAAAATGTATTACTATATTTTAAGTGTATGCCCCCTTATATTATAATTTGGCTGGTCCTTTCAAAGTCCGGACAATTTATAACTTAGACCCAAGTGTCTAACGGTGACTTCTCAATATATTTTTGACATTTATTATATTATGTCTATAAAAATATACATTTGCGTAAGTAAACACTGTGATGTACATGCGGTAAACATGAGGAATAAGAACAATCTTGTTGTGCATAAGTCTCGTCTCCACAGAATCAGTTATTCTTTCCTGGGCCAATGTATACGTTTTTACAATAAACCTCACGAGCATATTAAAGATTTACCATTTAATAAATTTAAAAAATGTGTTAAATTTAAGTTGTATGTAAGTGTTATTATAAGATTTCAGAATACTTAGAAAACAGATTTTTTTGGGATAAATTGCTCTTAATATACCAATCTCTACAAATTAATTATATAAGTAATATGCTTTTGTAAATTAGATTCATAAGAAAAAAGACAACCCGCTGATTTTATTTCGCCGGATCTTTTCAGTGATTGGCCGCGTTCCGATCCGGTGTAGTTTTTAGAATTACATAAACGCGTCACAAGAATCTTTGATAATGTTGTGCTTTCAGATGAACCTAATCCTGCATATATTTTAGTTTTAGTTATTCTGCTTATTAATTTTATTGTGTTGAATAACAAACATAATTTCTTGATGTTAGTTTCCAGCCTCCTAGCAAGTATCAACCCTAACGAGACTTTAAGAGGTCTTCAGCCTGCATATACTTCAACTGCAGATTGACATAGCACTGTTCCTGGTATAGCTTGAAAACGGTCTTGTTTGAACATAAAGCCACTTTAATAATCGAGCCAACAAAATGTATCTGTTTATCCAATCGATAAACAGAGGAGGCTAACGAATGAATTTTCAATTCGCAATATGATTTCGTTCTGTTGAATGCACGCACTGACTGAGTAGCAATTAGATTAAGCAAACAGATGAAACCACTCGTGCGAAACAATATGAGAAAGGGGTAGGCTACAAACAAAAGGTTGTATTGCGGCGAGTAATCGGTACAAAATTTAATATGGCTACGAATGTTACGTATCATACGTATGCGTAGATCGAAACCAGTCTGGTATCAAATATAAGCAACCCCTCCTTGTTGATCCGTGTCGTCTGTGTAGAATATTTCATCTGGAGTCCTACTTGGCAGCGCATAAAAAACGAGCATACCTTAAATAAGGGTGCTATTTTTGCCGCCATAATGACATTTCCATGGTCCAGTCTGGAAGATAACCGTCGCCCGGGAATTGTACATTGGCGCTGACATCTCGCTTAAAGGACAGTGACGCACCTCTGACATCTACGGTGTAAGGCTGCGTTCAGACGACCACACACGCCAAGCGCACGCCACGCTCGCCATCACCCGCATCGAACACGCTTTGATTTTTTTTTGACATAATTTTAGGACTACTGTTACACCAATATTCTCAAATTACATCAACCAAATCAATCCGCTCACGCCACGCGCCCGCCAAGTGCCCGCCACGCGTCCGCCACGCGCCCGCCAAGCGCCCGCCAAGCGCCCGCCAAGCGCGCACCTTGCGCACGCGCAGCACACGCTTTGCGCCCGCGCTTCAGCTAGTGTCGTATTGAATATCGCGAGGCGTGCGCGATGCATTACGCGTGCTGAGCGCAGGCTTAGGACGGGCTCAACGCGTGTGCGTGCTCGGCGTGGATAGGCGTGCTGAGCGCGGGCCTAGAGCGGGTTCAACGCGTATGCGTGCTCGGCGCGGGTTATCCGATCACGCCCTTACACGGTTATCTCTTACCATCAATGTGCTTATTCGCTGAATTTGTAAAATTACAGTCATTTGTCAAAACCGAATCATGTGTAAAATTACAAATTAACGTAATTTTACAATCAATATAACACTAATTGTAAAAAGTGATTTAAATTCTGAGATATGTGAATAAAATGTGTTAAGCGTCAATACGGTATTTCATTGGGTAATGTTTGCAAGGGTTTGTACTAAAAAAATTATAAATTTACAAGTTCGTTAATCAACTTACAATTTTTAGTAAATTTACAAAACAAATTTAGAGTAAGGTGGGCAATTAGCACGCCTTAAGTGTAGCATCGCACCATTACCATCTTTGATTTCTATAAGCTTATCAGGAAATCCATTTCGTTTGTTTCTGGATTACGGATACAGCTAGTATTAGGTGTCCTCAGCCATTCTATGTATTTGATGTATAAAATTTTGTTAAATGTAGCCTAAAGCCAATTATTTCATAAAATAA
>NJDC01000309.1:6533-23479 GCA_002245475.1 Calephelis virginiensis | reverse complement strand
AAAATAAATTTGATACTCCCTGCTAAAACTTCACGTCAGCTTTCCAAAAAAAACACCACTCTTTTTTTCATCGGGGGTTGGAATTCGGAAAGAAGAGGCAGCATGGCTAAAGGTTCTTAATCTGTCCAAAATGAACAAATTGATGACAAAATGGCGACTGGAGGTCAATATTAATAGTGTTTTTCTACTATTTTTAATATAATTTGTCATAGTAAACGGTTTACTAAAAGGCCTTACAAAGTATATTGTAAACGTAGTCGTAGTAGGTATTATTGTTACGTGTTATGTCGGGTTTAATTTTTATGGAGAATCCCTGGTTGATCATTTAAACACATGAATGCCTTTTATAGTTGTGTTTAACCTCATCTAATTGAAAGGGTTAAAAGTACTCTTCAAGCATACTTAATGTTTGTTTCCGTATCATTACCTCGGTGTAGTCCTTGCAATTCATTACTCGAAGCTTTTAGTCGAGAGTCCAACATTTAAATTAATAAACATTTCTTGAATAAAAGAACACAGTGGACTTTATTAAGAGAATAGCATCTACATCGCCTTTGTCTTCTATATCAATGTAATTTTAGTTTAGTTTAGTTCTAAGTATCTTCACGCCCATATCCTCGAGGGAGTAGGCAGAGGCAGAGGCACAAGCAGGGCACCCACGACTAGCCGAAGCCGATAGGTGGCAAGCATTTTGCCAACCGGTTACATATCCAATCCCAGGCAATGTTATTTTTATTAGAAAATTGAAAATATATATTTTATAATATTTTTTTGTTGCCCGACCTGGGGATCGAACCCGGGGCCACAAGAAGTCAAGTCCGACGCCGAACTGCTAGACCATAGAGGCGATATGTTCTAGTAATAGTATTTTTATACATCTGCTGACAGGACACCGAAAAATCACACGATGTTCCTTATAGTAAGAGACAACTTTCACCTATACACACTATAGATGTTACAGGTACATCGTTGTTATGAGGCCAGCGTTTTGAAGCTAATATATTAGTGTTAAATGTGTTAGTCTGTCTGCTTAATACCCTGCAGATCGGTACACGGTAGTTCCAAACACCGATATTATGACAGCAAGATTACTTATTTTAAATCCTTCCTCGAACAAGTTGCTGGAGAGCACTCCTTTACCCAGCGGTCTTGTTGAATGTAGCAGATTGGCTCTTACGAGCTGAGTCTATTCTAAATAAGAAACCCGAACCAACACAGGAAAATATTGTATGTGAAACTGATCTTTTAAGATGGTTTTAAAAAATATTGCGTTCAGAAAATCCTCATAGCAGCTCAATAACTTAAGACTGTTATTTCCTCTAGCAAGTATAAGTAGTAGGAAAGGGCGAAGGTGCTTTGTAAATTAGAATCCGAAACTGGTACCTCAAATATTATATTATTAGACAGTCGCAAGCTCTAGCTTTACGGCAGCAAGAGAAAAAATTGTTACCACTTCAAGCGAATTGTAGATATACCACACAGATAGTTTAAAAAAAAACAAATATCTAAATTACACTTACACTATCGAAAAATAGGGTTGACACATATTTATCTAGTAAAGGTTTGCATTACTCAATAGCGACATATGTAAAATAATTAAGTAAAACTACACAAACCGGCTCCTACTATTTAATAATGATCCCACATAAATTTTATGAACATCCTACAAGTAGTTTTGAGTTGTATTTAATATTGCAAAAAATTTTAATTGCATATTAGAAAACTCATTTAATTGCATCTTACAAAATGGTAAAAAGAAAATTAAAATATTTAGTAAAATTAAAATGGGACCACCTCGGACTCAAGAACCAAATCAGTTTGTTATTGGCAGATTAATTGGATAATAAACATACAAACAATATACTAAAGTCCAAGCCCGGGAAACAATCCAGCTTTTCGCGTCTTTCGGCGCATTTGTCAAAGACACAACCCTACGTGTAAGACAACTTTCTAAAAATTCAAAATTTTACCAGTTCTGGGATCATGAAAGAACCTTTGCAATAGATATTTATGGTTACCGAAACAAATGATCATTCCTTTTTGATCAAGCAAATTGTCCCCAACTGTCCTGATGGTATAACAAATAATGGATAAGTTACCCATGTCCAAGTCTAGACGCCACACACTTAAAGTTTGAAAACTAAATTAGATTTTGTCTGCGAATGTAACAGAAACCATTGCTGGCCTCTGCTCTTATCGAGATGTACCGAGGTTTGTTTCCATTGTACTACGAACATTTAAAAAATCTCTGGATAGCATCCTTCGATACTTGTATAGTGTAATACTTATGTATATATACAATGTAAGTGTTAACACACTTAAGTGATGTAATGGTAGTTCTTTAAGATAAGGAACCCAAGGTTCGCTTTTCTACATTTTCTTCTCTAATTTTCACGATACTTAACATTTTTGACAGTGAGCCTATTAACATACATGTCTTGTTTATGACATTTGGCTAGCTTTATTTGAGTGGCTTCTATTACCGACACCTGATAGTTTAACAGCGTTAAGACATTTGTCACCCGCATAGTCCGGCTTACATAACTAGGCGGCTTTTTTACAAGGACTGTAACGTATGCGAGTGTTTTAATGCAATGTCACAAATGACATCGATCAGTATAATCTGTTTATCCAAGCAGTAGCAAATCGAGCTGAGATGTCATAGACAATGGCATCAAATGTATGAAAAATAGATCCCAAATACTTAGACTGGCCTGTGCGCTTAGCCAAATTTTCACCTATTCTTACAGACGTAAGATCGGTGGTGTTACATACAATGTATTCTATATTTGCCACATTTAGCTTCAGACACCCGTTCTCAAGCGAATCCTTCCACTTATAAGCGCATCGCAGCAGGCATCACATCTGTAGATCAGCCAGAAAAAGGTGAGAACTCCAAATCTTAGATTGACTATTGACCTGAGACATCATTATTTAGTTGAAAAACCTACAACGCTAGCACCAAGGGCCGTATTTCATGAGACCGAACCTAAACTTGGTGCCACGTTCCGACTACTTTGGGTGGGTGGGTGTGTTGTTTGGTTCGGTTGTAGTCGACCGGCTGGCGCTGGTCTCTAGGCTGAAATGCTATGTTAATCATTACGACTGACCGACGGTGAAGGTGTAAAACCTTGTGAATATGTGTTAAGATTGAGCGGGACGCTAACTAGCGCTGGCTGCCGTTGTGGGATCGGTGTGATACGATATTACGTAATGGGGTATCCTAAATCTCGGTGAGATGTCCATTTCCAGCGGGTAGTAAAAAAAACATATAGTTGTCATATGTCAATATGGCAGCATGATATATTTTAGTACAGAGACATCTACCGCACTTGATTTAGAAATACGTTTTTCGTGTTTCATTCCGAAAAATAGGAAAATATTATTCTTGAAAAATGCTTAAAACGATGTCTGCCTTTTTGCATAGTAGGGTCATACTCCTACCCAATATCATTAAAATCCGTTAAATAGATAATGCGTGATTGAATCATAAATGAACAGGTAGACGGTTATGATGTTAATGATGCTGATATTGATTTTAATAGCCTAGACCTTTTTTTCTAACTATTTTACTGTTAATATTCACTCTTGTACAGTTTTATCATATGTATAGATTATGTGAAGACAAGGACTTTATAGGGATAAAGATCCTTAAAGAAAAAGGGTGCAAGGGTTGTCTTAGGTCTGTAGGCTTCAAACTTCAACATCAACATAAGTATTTTTCCGTACTATTTGTGTGTGTTTTGTGTTCCGTCCATTGTGGACGCAACACACTTAATATCTATGCTCGTCATACATATTAGTATCCCTATATACGTACATCAAACATCTCTACATCCTTCCGTTACTTACACTTTGTTTCAAAAACAAAATTTGACCAATGGAAACAGTTTACATAAAACCGATGAGAAGCGAAATGTAGAAGATCCCATTTCGGAACATTGTGTTAGCGGGTATCGTTTTTTCAACATTTGATTGGTTTAATACACTTACTATTCAGAATTCACTTGATTCTCTTCATTTATTCTGTCTGCATGCACTCTTTTAATTTACTCTAGAACATTCTTTCGTTGATTTCGAAATTGTTTTACATTCAGATAGTGAAAGCCCTTTTGTATTCAAAATTTATAAGTTTACTAGCTGCTACCTGCGGCTTCGCCCGCGTTTTCACAGAAACCCGGTGTGCGATCGGGATTAAAAATAGCCTATATGTTAATCCAGGTCACAATCCATCTGTCTTCCCAATTTCAGACAAATCCGTTCAGCCATTCGAGCGTGAAAGAGTAACAAACATCCATACATACATACTTACAAACTTTCGCATTTATAATATTAATAGGATAGGATATGTTCTTAAAGTGTAATGCAGTTTTCACAGATCTCACAGATTTCACACACAGATCATAAGCCGCTTTAAAAACGAGGAGGTTCTCAATAATTCATCTCTATATTATTTTTGTATGTTGGTTACGCGATTACTCCGTCAATAACTGAAACCAACACAATTTTTTTCGTTTATTTGGACGCCCTCATCCATTATGAGATCGTCAAAATTAACAAAAAAATCGTCAAACTACACGTCAAAATAAAATTTATATAAACGCAATGAACTCTATGACTTATCATTGATGTGGCCGTCAACATAGTAATGAAAAATTCATGCATTATGAAGTATAACTCAAAAACCACTAGTTGGATCATGATAAAGTTAATATGGGACCACCTCGGAATCATCTATCAGTGGATCGCCTCTGTGGTCTAGCGGTTCAGTTGTTGGACTTGACTGCTTGAGGTCCCGGGTTCGATTCCCGGGTCGGGCAACAAAAAAAATTAGATTTTTTCAATTTTCTAATAAAAAAAAATGTTGCTCGGGATTGGATATGTGCCCAGTTGGCAATAGGCTTGCCACCTATCACATTGTGAGACTTAGTGTCTTCGGCTAGTCTTTGGTGCCAAGGTTGTGGCTCTGTCTATCTCTTCGGGTATAGGGCGTGAAGATACTTTTTTTTTATTCTTCTTTTGTAAGGTACGTGACGTAATCACGTTTTCAAGATATTCCTATAAGATTGATCAAAATCCTACTAGTGCTTTAAAGATTAGAGACTTCCTATCATTCCTCCCAATCCTATCCTAGTAATATTATAAATACAAAAGTTTGTATGTATGTTTGTTTGTTTGTTACTCCTTACGCAAAAACCACTGACCTGATTTACTTGAAATTTGGCAAATAGAAAGAGGGTAACTTGGCTTAACGGATAGGATAGTTTTTATCCTGAAAAAATGTTCCTGTGGGAGCATCAACCACGCGGGCAACGCCGCGGGCAACAGCTAGTTATGTATAATGTTTACGTTTAGCAGTAAAATTTTCAACAGGAGTTAATTTTAAATTAGTTTGGTTGATCAAGGAAATGGATCTATGAAATATAAAAGGAACCCTATATAACTATCACAAAAAAATACGACGAGACAGAAGCGGCTGAATAAAGCTAATTCATACGACATTATTTTTTTTACCAAATTTAGGAAAAATAAGGAAAAACCCTGAGGGTAACCATTCTAGAAGTTTCTCAAACTGGAGTCAGGTGTACTTAGAACTCATTAAACCTGGAATAAACAATGTATCTTAAAATCTGAACTTCACTTCCTACTATAATATCTATAGGGAATATCGAACGAGACCCTAATTCCCTTTTGTGATAAACTTCTGACAACTCGTAAACTTCCACTGAACATATTAATCTTGCACGAAACATCTTCATTATTTAAAAGGTCATAGATAAAGTAAAGGATTAGGTTTACTGTTCTGAATAACTTTCCTATTCTGCTTCTGTACTTGCGCACTATATTTTTGAAGTAAAAACTTCTTTAGCGGCGTTGCCTATTTTTCTTGGAATTGGTAAAAACTTCTAAACTCGCGTTAGGCCATGTGACGTGAAATTTCGAGAATAAAACGGCGCAGGGCGCTTGCGCGAATGTTCGTGTTGTCATGTTTGTGTACGATAGCGCAATAAATGAATATTATTATGATAATTAAAGCAATTCGTGCAAAAATATTCCCTGACTATTCGAAAATATCAAAAATGCACAACGTTATTGTTAGACAAGTTTTCACTTCTGCCGGCACTCCTGGAGTGCAACCCGTCGTTTTTTTTTAATGAGACGAGACATTGAACAAGTGCACGACTTTACTGACTTTAAAATATGATAATGCGCGTAGACATACTGGAGTAAAAGATTCATTAGAACCCCGTTTGCAGTCCTGGATACGGCTTTCAATCGCCAAAAAAAACCATAAAGCTATAGGCTACTACTGGAGATTATATTTCTAACAATTAATTAAAACCCGTTGAGATATCACAACTCCTAGTAAGTAAATAGTAACCTATATCATTCTGCAAGGTTTGGGCTACGTTCGTGCTAAAAATTACTGGACAAGATTTACATTACTTTTTAAACAAACAAGAATAGAGAAATGTTTTGCGACTAACGATAGTACTCTTGAATAAATACCATCGGCAACCAACCGAAAACTTTAAAATATAAATTGCAATAACTGAAAATGTACTGTGTAATGTCTGGGTGTATGTAATTAATAATATAGCTATTATAATTAATAGCAGTTGCCCGCGGCATTGCCCGCGTGGTTAATGGTCTCACTGGAACATTTTTTCGGGATAAAAAGAATTCCAAGTGTTAATCCAAGTTACTCTATATGTGTGTGCCAATTTTCATGAAAATCGATTCAGCTGTTTTTGCGTGAAAGAGCAACAAACTAAGAAAACTTTCGTATTTACATAATAGTAGGATAAATGAAGTATATACTATTTATGTATATAAGAATAATAAGTTTTTATTTATTTACTTATGTCATCTATTCATATGTGCCCAACTTGAACGTTCGGACAAAAGAAATTTTCGCCACGGGACTTGAATCCTCAGTAGCTCAATTGGTTAGAGCATTCGTCGGCTTGAGACGAAAGGTTACAGGTTCAAATCCTGTCTGATGCGATTTTTTTTCTTTCTTTAAAATTTATAGAAATCTATCCGAAGCACAGGGCAAGTGCTAAAATAAAAATACGTAATAATTGACATTTTGAAAATTTCGAAAAAAGGGCTAATTATTGTAAAAGTACGTGCAATGACTCACTCAGTCCGGAACAGTCCGGAATGATAAATGTGTCAAAACCCGTTTTTAAAGCATCAAAATTGCAAATGTTTATATACCAAGATGGAAGAAAGATATTTAAAATGTTATATTAAAATATATATATTTAAAATATAAATATAGATATTTAAAATGATATTTAAAATGTAATCGCCTCTGTGGTCTAGCGGTCCGGATGTTGGACTTGACTGCATGAGGTCCCGGGTTCGAATCCCGGGTCGACCAACAAAAAGAAAATTGGATTTTTCCAATTTTCTAATAAAAAAAATGTTGGTCGGGATTGGAAATGTGCCTGGTTGGCGAAAGGCTTGCCACCTATTACATTGTGGGACAGTGTCTTCGGCTAGTCGTGGGTGCCTTGGTTGTACCTCTGCCTACCTCTTCGGGGATATGGGCGTGAAGATACTTTTTTTATTTAAAATGTTTTCAAGTTTTCAAATGTTTTAAAACTGTAAGACATAAAGAGATTCAAAAATATGATTTTTATGTAAAGGAGAAAATGTTCCTATAGATTTTTGTTACCTTTACAATTGAATAGTTTAAATTATACCTACAATCTAATAAAATGCTAAAAAAACCTTACTTTTAGAAACTCGTGCTCTATTATTTATAAATTTAACTAAGCACTGACACAAAATATAGGCCTGCACTAGTCAGTTTGAGATGCGTACGCGGAATCTAAAGAGCCATTCATGTACTTACATACTAGCAGTACATGTTTCTAGCACAACACCAACTTATAATTAGCCTAGCTGCCGCCCGCAATTTCTTTTATGACTACGCTAATTTTAACCGGCGACTTCGTTTTATGTAGATGAGTAAGTACTGGGCCTTATTATATTATATCATGCAGATTGTAGGTTATTATCAAAAATTCTAAACTAATGTTATTTTAAAGTAAACCTTTAACTAACTTACTACCTTTATAGTTATGTTTTTAGCGAACTAAGATTTTCTAATGATGCTAACCTTAAAAGAGTTTGAAACATTCTTCATTGGTATTCCGCTCCTATTGGTCTACGCGTAATGATCTACAAGGTAACTAGTAACTAACGCGTAACCTTTCTATGGCGGCTTTAGTACCTCAAAAGCAAAAACTTTTATTCTACAACTTTTAGAAAATCACAAATAAGAATTTGGTTCTCCGTACATTTTGTCAGAAGAGAAACTATCGCATTCAAGTAAACAAACAAACTCTTCAGTTTTAAAATATTAGTGCATATAAAGAGCTGAAATAAGTACTGTTTCGTGACTGCTTCTATACATTGTTAAGTAATAACTTTAGCGGCGTTAAGTGATTTTAAAAGTTACGTGTAAAGTGAGTTACAAATGTCATGAAAATAAAGCTGTTAGAGGGCCGCTTGTACGTTCCAAGATTAAATTTAATAATAGGTTGAACAATCAAATACCTATTGATTTAATGTTATGTTACAAGCTTACTCGGAGCTAAATACTTAACCAAGAATAGTGCAAGCAGACCTTAACGTTTTAAATGTCAACTTCTGTTTCTTTCTTTTCTTTCTTTCTTTAGGTTTTGGCAATCTCGTTAGTATTTTGCCATTAGTCAAGTAGAAATTTGCATCAAATTTTATATCAATTATAATTAGTCATCAGTCATAAGTCGGCAGTAAGTCATGTCAGGCTCTTGGGTAAAGCGGTGGCCTTTTTACACAAGCTCATGTAATGAAATTTGGCGGCAACGAGGAAATATACGATACGCTAATTTTTTTATGATTATTTTATTTGTGCACTTTCACTGAACAAAATTGTACAAAATGCCACCAAAATTGACTAATTTCACTCAAAATTAACACGAAATACAATAATTATGAAAAAACTTCGACCATCTTCTCTCTCGATGGCGTCAAAACTCCCGTCAACTTCTGTTAACTGTCTATTTTTATTCCTCAGGAAAAAAAGAGTTATGTTGTAATTTTTCCCGTGCCTGTTTGTGTGTGTACGTGTATTTATAACTGTGGCATCATAACTGATAAACGATTTTTTTTTCATTTTAAAGCTAACGTGATCAAGATACCTCTTCGCCATATTACAAGTAGATTTTGTTGGAGGTTTTAATTTTACGATAATTTTAGAGAAGGAAGTCGAAACAACCAAGTCGATTTTATTGCAACACTGAAAACCGTCAGTCGTGAGCTTCATAAAATACACATCAGCTGAGAACGATGTTTTGTCACGTCACGAGAATGGTGCGAAGGCATTTTAATTTGCATTTTGATTAAAGCGAGGCGTCTGTCAGGCGACAAGAAACGTTAGACGGGCTGACGGTACACAAACGGGTTCTGAAATAGTTGCAAATTGTTAAAGTAATTAGGAGCGCTAATTTAAATGAGAGACGCAATATTAATTTAACTTTTTTTCAGAAGTTTGTAGAGTTTGCATCGTCTGTAGAAGGCTGTTTGAAGTAGTTCGTACCTAGGCTTTTCTAGATACAATATATTAATAGCACTTGTACTTTCCACAAAATATTCATTCTTATTTTTCCCTCATTGTTGGGGAAAAGACCTTGTCCACCCAGATTTTTTTACTAATATTATCATTGAATATTCTTTATGTAAATACTGTCCGTTTAGGGATGACAGTTAATTTGTAAATGAAAAGTACTTACTTCAGTAGTTATATGCCTATACTAGCTGCTACCTGCGGCTTCGCCCGCGTTTTCACAGAAACCCGGTGTGCGATCGGGATTTAAAATAGCCTATATGTTAATCCAGGTCACAATCTATCTGTCTTCCATATTTCAGACAAATCCGTTCAGCCATTCGAGCGTGAAAGAGTAACAAACATCCATACATCCATACTTACAAACTTTCGCATTTATAATATTAATAGGATATAGCGAAACCAGTTGGATAAAAGAAAGTCATAAAAACATATCTTGGAAAGTACAAGTGATATCAAAAGATTGTATTTACAATAAAATTTCACCAAGCTCCGATAAGAAGTATAGAAACCGATGCCTTTTGAACCTCTTATCCTTCACTGTTTGTTGTCAGTTTGGTTCAGTTAAAAGTGGGCAGAAAATTTTTGAAATTTCTGATTCTACATCAAATAAGAGCAGTGATACTGTAGAAAGCCAACTCCAACTACTTTACCAAGATACAATCTGATACTTCATTTTTAGAAAGGTTTTTAAAATTATTAGGCATATTTCGTCTATCTATTTTTTTACGAATGTAACTTCACATAATTTGACCTAAATGTTTAACCAACCGTCCTGATACGTAGATATCCTCTACCGTGCGATTCAGGAAACATTCTCTTACGAGGCTTTGAAATTAGATATGGCGGTACCTTCCATTAAAAACATCATACCTACATTATGAATTTTGTACTTTCTTGTTATTTTTGTATACCTAATGTGATTACTTCCTAAAGTGTTAAATTAATAAATCATACAGTTATATACATACATGTTTAAACTATGTTAATGTTTTTAATTATTTATACGGGATACTCACGATCTCTTTTTATTTTATTTGTTGATATATAGTGCCCAGAAATGATAGTGACAAGGATGTTCAAAAAAGAAGAATTAGACGGAGGATTGACAGGCTCATCTGTCAGTAGATCCTCCTGTCAAAAGTTACAGCTCGCCGCCGCAGTCCCGTCGTGACCACGGCCTATGCAACTAGGCCGAAATATCGACAAATAAAATAAAAAGAGATCGTGAGTATCCCGAATAAATAATTAAAAATGTTATTAATTCGCGACGATTTAAGTTTAAAATCCTATATTTTAATGATGATTTATGTATGTATTGAGTTATTATTTATTATAAATGTCAAATAAGGACGTTATTTTTAATTGATATTAATTGATACTCTTATTAATTGATTTTTATTCCTGGTTGAAACGATTAATCAATCAAACGACTATCTTGATTAAGTTAACGTCATTTGTCAAAATTTAAACGCAGCAAAATTGCAAAAAACGGACTGTAGTTTCTGTGTCATGTCGTCAAAAAGCTGTAAAATATATAGCACTAGCTGTTCCGGTGAACTTCGTTCCACCCGTTAAGTTTGCTTGGGAAAAATATGGTAAGCGGTATTTCCAAAAGCATTTGGCTTAGCAGTTTTAGGAAAGGAGTGTATTTATTTATAAAAGCTACGCATCTTTGATTATTACATAAGGTAAATAAGGAAGCCGACGCATTGCTCAAGTTTCTGACATGACTAATTTTGAATAAACTAAGCCTAATTTTGCTATATCGGGTAACTTGATGCAAATTTAGCTTGACTAATGGCAGATCCCATGACAGAAACTAAAAAAAACAATTGACATTCATATCACTTTCGTCTCAAACCGCTCATCATAGCGTGACGCTAGAAAAAATGGGTTAGTAGCTACAATCTAGTCTGAGACTGACTAGCAAAATGAAAATAGCTATCATATTCATATTTAAAATAAAGAAACCAACCAAGCGCCGACGATGGAAAATATCATATATAGCTATCATAATTTCAAAAATATACCAATAATGGGTAATGGGGTTTTTAGATCTTATACAGTTTTCAGCGTGTTGGTCAGGGATTTTTTGCAGAATAGACCATCAGCTGTCTTCTTGCCAGGCAACTCGTAAAAGGCGAGCCACCTCTGACTAGGTGGCAGAGTTTCGAAGCGACTCGCCCGGGCTGGTACCACCGCCTTCCCTATTCCTGCCGCCATAACGTCAGTGTTTGCCGTTGACGTGTGTAAGGAATTCGTTAATCTTACTTTTGGTTGAGGTCTAACATCCTGGCCTTAGGTTGGCAGATCACCACTACCACCTTTAGTGTCTCTAGGCGGCGTGAATTTCTTACCATCAGGTATCCGTCTGCTTGTTTGCCTGACAATATAAAAAAATGTATGTAAATATTATTTCGTATACATGAAATAAATGCTTATCTTTTAAATACAAAGTCAAGTGCCTAGTGGTTGTAACTTCATCTTAAATGAATCGAATATACAATTAAATACCAAAGAATCAAGCCTATTGTGAAGTGCTTGTTCATCGACAATTGTAAACACGTTGAAAGACAGAAGGAGCTGGTACCTTAATGTTAAGGCCCCATACTTAGTCAGCCAGAAGAGCCAATCAGCGCACTCCCCCGTTCCATGATTACTATGAAATATTGCGTTCTGAAGTGAATGTTTTAAGGGCCAAATCACTATTTTTGACACTATAAAAGTAATTTGAAAAAAAATATAGAAACTGGAACAGTTATCTTTTAGGTATAATACTTATCTATGTTCATGTTAAATCTGGTGTCGATATTTTCATAATTGAAGTAGACAGTTGGGTTTTGCTTTCAAAAAAGTGTTAACTTTTTGATTTTTTCTATCGAGCAAAGTGAAATGAATCGTGTTTTGGAAACACTAGTCTTATAAAGCATATTAATGTTAATCTTGTGTATTTTTGTCGCCAAGATCCACAATTGCTTTGTATGTAAAAAACAGTATATTGCTAACGTATTTTAGCATACATGGCCCCTTAACGACACATAATCTCTCCATAACCATACTGAAACCCCTGTCCAAGTATTCAGCTAATGTATACAAATAGCAACAGATTTTTGTAAACAGCAAAAGTGTAATTTCCCCGCCACTGTAGCAGTACAATAACAAGACAGAGACAGCATGTTCCGACAGCGTCTGTACTGCTGTGGAATACCGATGACCCCCGACACATACATTATTTATACTCCTAAGCCCAGCCAAATGAATGCACCAGCCGACAACAGACGGGGAGTTTTATATAGCAACTGGATGAGACTGCGTCTTGTATGCAACGTCTATTATCCATACTATCTATATATATAAAAATGAATTTCCTTCTCGTGTGGTCATTGCATCATGCCTGAACGGATAGACCGAATCGCTAATATTTTTTTGTTTTTTTTTATTTATTTTCAGGAAAAGGTTCGTATAAAGAAAACAGGAAATTTACAGAAAAATAGGAAAAACGATGCTTTAATCAATTTCAATACATTAATATCAAGCGATACGAAATTCGCCAGGTCAAATAAGAAGTTTACGTGTCTGTCTGTTTCTCTTTCACCGGTAAATCGCTGAACTGATTTTGATGAAATTTGATATATGTATATTTAAAAATCCAAACTCAAATATAGGATATATTTTTTAAATCTTTTTCAAATGACAAGGAAGAAAAATTTTATAAAAATCGTAACTATTCTTCGCTGACGAAGTGGCGAGCAAACAGCTAATAATAATTAAACTGCAAACGAATCAAATTTATTTTCATCTCCATGTCATCGTGGTATGCAATACATTATGCACTATTAATATAACTCCAAAATCACTTATCCCACCTTGGAATCATGATATACCTAAAAACCACTATCAAACTCAATCCTTATTGCCCAAATAATCAGTCAACATATAAGCATTACGGTAACTTTCATGTTTGAAATAGGCGGTTGGAACATTAACTGTCTTATCAATAAATATGGACTAATGTAGGAATAAAATAATAAATAAATAAATGTCTCTGGACAACTTACACAAAATGAATCTAACCCCAAAGTAAGCAAATTATATGATTGTGTTATGGATGTTAGTCAACCATGCAAATACATACATAAAAAATACTTAAATAGATACCAGAATAAATTTTATAAACAGCCAGACCCGGAAATCAGCCCTCTAAATGTTTATTACACAAATGCCTGCCTCCTTCGGGAATCGAACCCGAGCCTCGCGGTAAGTCGATGTACTACCAACTCCAGTCAGTCGTCACTACCAACGAGGCGGTAAAATTTAAGTTGATACTGTATCACAAATTACAATAAAGACTATAATACCAGGTTGAACCTTGGACTACTTTACTCCGTGTTTATTATTAAAAAGGAAAAAGTAGAAACTTCAAAATGCAAGCGTAACGTCAACATTTAGTTTTTTATATATATAAAGATGTTCTTGAAATAAATCGCTCGGGTTTTGTCCGGGGAGATGTCAAGAGTCTCTGAAACTGGCGTGTTTGTAAAAGGGTAATGAATATGGTGGAGTCCAGGCAGGTCAGGTAACAATCGTGAGATTTGGCACTCGATACTCTCTGCCTACCCCAGTGAAGATATGTATGTAAGTTCTTAAAACATAGCCCTTATACCATAAACATAGCCTATAAATATCCTTACCCATAAAGTATATGAAACAAAAGGTTTTCATAAAGAAAATACAGCGTAATCTCTTCCAGTTATGTCTTAATACCTCGAGTTTTCAATGTCTATTGTCGTGTATCCGAAGTTAAACGACGGGAATAAAAATCCTATAAATATTGAACAACCATATTTTCTCACTTTGTCGATTCGAAAGCCCGCCACGTCGCGCAACCCCGGATTCAGTTATATATTTTATATATAAATAACTTTTTACATACTTGGGACTAAAGTTCGCGTCATCATGTCGCTTTTTTGTCGAATTCTAAAAAGATGCTTATATGTTTGACTTCTGTATTTTTATGTTTGTTTCTCCGTCATTTCTAAACCGACTTTAGAAATTCTCTTTGTATTTAAAAGAATTCGCAGCCGAGATGGTCCCGTTTTCGCCAAGTCCGGATTTGATAATGGATTCCCAGAGAAAACGAAGAAAAAACTTATTTTTTGTGTATCTAGATAACTAACTAATTGAAATTAAAGACAGCTAAAATTTTGTTCTTCGGAATCCATTCGGAACATAATTTTTTCGCTGAAGAAAAGTCCTTGTAAAGGGTATTGCGATATAGTTTCTTAAAGCTGTATTACTTACAAAAACTTATTAAATAAACAATTTTTTGTACTCATATTTTTAAAATAAATTAAAATATGAATATTCGGAAGTTTTACCAAGCGCCGACGATGGAAAATATCAAATATATTTTTTTTGACATTATTTCAGACTTAGCTAAGTACATTCTGTTTGTTAATAATGCTTTTACAAACATTTTTTTATCAGCTATTTTGATAACTTTCTTATATTATAGGTATCTTTCGTAGTAGCTCGTTAACTACATTCGGCGTTCTGTTAAATGTTTTTCTGGCCTTTACAGGAGCATTTTTACTGTGTCAACATCATTCTAAATTTTTTTATGTGAAAGACAATGAACAAGTACTCATGTCACCTGATGGCAAGAGACAACCGTGGCCTGTAGACACCATAGATGTTACAGGTGCTTCGCTGTCTTAAGGCTGGGATGGAAGGTCTATTGTGCAAGTTTACCAGCTACCCCAGCCTCCAGGCTGGAACATGACTCAAAGTCATTATGGGGGCAAGAATAGGTAAGGTGGTGGATTCAGGCAAGTTGCTGCACAACACTCTGCCACCGGTAGTCTAGTTGGTAATTACCTATATTTTAACCTATGCTGTTGTTGGAGCCGACTCCTGACATGAACTCAAGCTGACTAGCTAAAAATTATCATTAGTTATCACTCACTTTACAATGTCCTTATCTCCTCGAGCAGTGGAAGCATTATACAAAAGGATAGGATATGGGACTTACATAATTAATATATGGATACTTCCCTACGGGAACCACTGTCCGTAAATGGTTGAAAAGCCTGTCATCCTTCGATGGTACGGCAAGCACTTCACGTTGACACGAGACACGAAGTACATACTGAATTTATGTTTTGTTGTCCGAATCACCGTAAAGTCTTCCCGAAGCAAGTCAATTATAAAAGTATATTCCGAATAAACCGAATTACACCGATGTGATTAGTGATTAAATTAGATTAAATTTTCAAGGCAGCCATTAGACACTCAGCTGTGAACCGTGAGACGAGACAAGAGAATGACAGATTAGACATTTGACATCTGACAGATTGGAATTAGCATTTGCCAGTGCCGCGCAGGAAAAATACCGAACAACTGGCCTTTTACGAGCTGTCTGCCATAGTGGCAGGTGGTCTATTCTATTCAGCGAACCTGGACCAAGAGTTATTTGGCAATCATATCAGGTTTTGGGAGTGTAATTTTCTATAGGAATATAGCTTCATGGTATTTTCTGTATTTATTTTAAAATATATTTATCATTTCAAATACCCTTCCTAAAATAAAATCAAACTATTTTAACCCCGTCGTTAAAATAGGGTGTTATAAGTTTGACGTGTCACAATTTATTGTGACACAATTTTCCATCAATATCTCATTTTGTATTTTGACACCCGTTTTAACAGATAGTTCTTACTTTTTTATTGCTATTATCATAGGGCTTGTTATCAGGATTACTCTCTTCTCTCGTTATATCTACTTTACAATAGGAGAGCTTCGCTCAATAGAGACAGAATTATTACAAACTCATGTATTACAATTAGTACTAAAAACTCCAATGCCACTGCCGCAACCCCATCTTGACCGGGAGAGCTAGATGAAAAGTCCACTCTGCTTCTCCGTAGGCCTGCATTCCGCCAACCTACGCGGGCCAATTGGCCTACCACCCTGTGTCCGCTCCTCGTGTCCACTCTTGGACAGAGAAGAGTACTGAGAAGCGGCATTCCTGGTCTGATTGGTTTCACCGGGGCCCCGGCTCGACCCCAGTTACTCAGCCCTCCCGCCACGACAGGGCTCGGGCCCTAAAGGGGACGATCATTACAGACCTGCCCGAATTCCTTCATACAAAACGCCAGTTTCAGAGAATCTTGACACTACTCTCTGACAAACCAAAACCCAAAAAAGAAACGGATTTCAACCTTACCTAAGTTGAAATCCGTATATCCGGGTACCTACATCAACATTCAATCATATCCGCTTTGTCAATCTTTTATCTGTCATTCTTTCCACGAAACTT